>PVKC010000884.1:0-16197 GCA_004027635.1 Crocidura indochinensis | reverse complement strand
ATCCATATTTATAATAACCATACTTATTAATACTCAGATTTCAATATTACTAAGTTACTCTACAGGTAAATTGTCTCAAAGAGGAATTACTGTAGCTATATAGCTTAAGTGTGCGAAATGATTATTTTTATGCCATCACCTGTGGAACTTCAGTATTCTGTCTAGTACAAACCAAGGTGCTTGTGACCTTTTTGTTAATATTTTAATGAAATAGCAACATATCTGGTTCTCTGATGTCAAATAAGTATAATTTGCAGCATAAAAGATAAGCTTACAAAATTTTCAAGGGATCCATGGGAACTGGAGTCATATTATAGTGGGTAGGACATTTTCCTTGCACACAATCAGCACAGTTTTGATTCCCAGCATCTCATATAATACCTTGAACACTATCACAGAGTAATTCATGAGCACAAAGCCAGAGTAAGCCCTGGGTACCACCGGGTAGGTAACCAAAAATAAATAAATAAATAAATAAATAAATAAATGAATTTTGCAGGGCTACATCTTTTTTTACTGCCTTTTAATCTAATTTTCTTTTTTTCCATCTTTTATTATTCTTTTTTTCTTTATTTAAACATCTTGATTACAAATATGATTGTGATTAGGTTTCAGTCATGTAAAGAACACCCTACTTCACCAGTGCAACATTCCCACCACCAATGTGCCAAATCTCCCTCCATCCCTCCCCACCCCAACCTGTACTCTAGACAGGCTTTCCAGTTCCCTGATTCATTCACATGATATGGTAATTCTTAGTGTAGTTATTTCTATAACTGCACTCACCACTCTTTGTGGTGAGCTTATGAAGTGAGCTGGAAATTTAAGCCCTCCTCTAATTGTCTCTAAGGATTGTTGCAAAAATGAATTTTATTTTTATTAAAACCCATAGATGAGTGAGACTATTCTGTGTCTCTTGTAGAAATATTTTTTACTTATATACATTTCTGGTATTTTCATCTTATTCTAACTTCCTCTTGATCTATTTTGATTTTTGTTTTTGAAGATGCTTTTGACATCTTCAAAAACCTGTTTAATTTAATAAATATAGCATGTTATAAAATGTATTTTTATTTAATAAATATAGCAGGTCATAAAAATAAATTTTAGTTATTGGGGAAAGTAAAGGTTTGGCCCAGGCCTGGCTTTTATCTCTAGTAATGAAAAAATAACTACAATACTAAGTTATTTTAGGCATAGTGTATTTATAGATGACATTTTAAATACTAGTATCAGTATGTACTATGTATTATATATTGTGTATTGTTGCCTTTTCTCTTGAATATTTATTATAGATGTATTTTGTTACTTCCTATTATTTTATTTCTATTATTGCTCTATTTAGTTACTTCTGTGTTTATTGCTGTATTTAATTTTATACCCTTTGAATGTTTTTTTAATTCAATAATGAAACTTATTTAAATTCAAATTACACATGCTTCTCCTAGATCAGGAAATTCTTCAAGTATATCCTTAGTCTGTATCCAGAAGGGATTAAGGATTTATATTTTCTCTGACACTGAAGTAAAATTCAGTAAGATTTAGGTGGGGTCAAATAAGTTCTCATAAGATCATTTTTAGACAATTTGACATGTATTTTGCCAGAAATATATATCCACAATATCTGATTAAATCTAGGCACCAAATTTAAAACATGTTACAATGTAGACAGTTTTGAATGATTATTTGCCATAAGGAAATTTAAATTACATGCTATTGATACTTGTAAATAATTGTATTACTATTAAATTTTCTTAGTTTTCCTCTTCCTCAGTTATAAATAGTAGTCTTGCATGATATTTTTCAATGTTTTTAAGAGAAACTTATGATCTCAAAACTCGTGGTCTCAAAGTCAATTCTCCTTTGCAGAGTATGCAACATTGACTATGAAAGTGCTTAATAAACATTTAATTTGGATTTGAATGAATTATTAGAACCTAAATAATAATTAAGATTCAACTTTCTATTAGAATGTAATTGAATTTAAGTGTGCCATTGTTTTCTTAATATACAATGTATTCTTTTATTTAAATTGTTTTATTTAGCCCAAATATAAAAACTGTTAAGTCTATACAGTATAGCAGGATCATTTCCACAGAAAACATTTGTTTTGAGAGCATCTAGTTTGATTTTTCAGAAAACTGAAATGGAATAGGTGGGAGGAAAGTTTCTAAAATAAACATACAGATGTTCTCTTTGACGTGATTTGATCTTTGAACACGTTTCCTCAAATAACCTATTATCCTTTATTATTAAGGGATATAGAGCAATTAATGGTAGGAATGGTCTTTATTTAAGTGTCACCATCACTCCTCTATCTGATTTGTGACGTAGTTTGCTCCCTCACAACTTTTTACTATTTCTAGTGAACATTGTGGTTGGGCTTATATATTCGGTTGGCAGGAGAGCTGTGCTGAATTTCAACTCTATGGTTGCTCCCAACTGTCATCAGGGAACCATGTGATACCCAGAACTGAACTCATGTTTCCAGCATGCAAAACATTTATTCAGCCATTCCAGCTATCTCTTGCTCAGCAAGAGATAAAAATCAGCAGTGTGATTTTTAATTTGAATATTTTAAGTTTTATTTATTTTTATATCACTATGCAAATCTACTTATCTCTGACATTCCTGTTGAAACTAGGTAGCAAATAAAGATAATAGAAGGACATTTATCTACATTAACTGGCAGATTGTTGACTTCCTACCAACTTGCATAGGCTGTTTTTGGACTTGATTTTCATATATTTCCAAGAGATCATACTATAATTTTTTAAGATGTGTTGACACTTCTATCTTCAAATTTAATAAGTTCATCTTTTAGTGAACTATTTTATAATTAAAAACTGTTTTTGTTGGATGTTCTTTTTTAGAATTCCCATTAAAACAATAACTGAAATTTAAGTGTAAAATATTTCTGATACATTATATAAATAGAATTCTAAAATTTAGTTCAGTCAAAATTTATGTCAACTATTTTTTACCTACATTTTCATTCCCTGAGCTGCCATTTAGGCAGGCAGAATATCCAGTATTGCAGAGATGATTATGAATTCATGACACTAATTGCAAAAAAACATGGATAAAAGGAGCATTCTTTAGAATAGAAACTATAGGCAGAAAAACTTTGGAGGGGCTAAATTTGAAGTGTCCATATATCTTTACTAAGAAGAGATGGAAAAAGTCAATTGGGAAAGGACAGTCAGCGCAGCAAAATAAAGTTCATGTTCAACATAAACTTGGAACACTTGGGATATTGGTCATGGGAATGTTGCACTGGTGAAGGATTTTTTATATATATTTTAAAAAATCAAAACCAAAAAAAAAAAGAAAAGAAAAGGCCTCCCAATTCTTACCACAGGCTATGTTCTTTACACTGACTGTATAGACAGAGGAGGCACAGTAAATGCACCCCATATACACCTCAACACAGGCCTTTTGCCTGGTCTGTATTGTGAATTGGGGGAAAACAAAGTTTTTGTTCAACAAAGCCATGAATAACTCCTGAGCACTGTTAGGTGTCCCTCCAAACAAAAACAAAACAAAAAATGTATGGAAGTCAGAGAAGCAGAGGGAGTTGAGTGAAATGAGTCAGAGGCAGTGAGCAGTATACAAAATAATAGCACTTATTTGTGAAATTACCATTTATTTTTATTGTTTTCCAAAGACAACAGAAATGAGGGCCAGGAAACTTAATCTATGGTAGATAGCTTGCCTCAAGGTTTGAGAAGAGGATATAGAGAAGGGACCACTATGATAGTAATAGTGGGGAAAACTGGGTGTTGAATAAAGAAACTTATTTGAAAACTATTCAGTTGCAGTATTGGAAATCACAATGCCCAAGTGTCTGCCATTGAGGCAGGTGGGGAGGTGGGGAAGGGAAGGGGAAAAACTGGTAACATTAATGGTGGGTAGTGTACACTGATGTAGGGATGAATGCTGGACAGTTGTACAAATTCAAACAAGAACAACTTTGTAATTATTTCATAGTGAGTCAATAAAAAAAAGGAGGGGTGGGCAGACAACCTTACAAGGTTCTGAGGTATAATATGCTGGCATTCATTTTGTGATAGTGCCAGTACACAGTTAAATGAGTGAGAAAAAAGCTCCTATTCTCTTCAGAATGCCAAAAAATATCACTTTCTAAATTGCACGTTAGTCTTTGATATTTATTAGTTTGAACATGTCTTATTTCCTCAATTTCCTGGCTCCTATTGTAATTTCAGATACACGAATTGCCCAGGGTTATTGTTTTAACATTTCCCCTCCTTTGGCTTTCATTTGAGAGACTAAACTCAAGCCCTTAGATAAATATTCAGGTTAACTTCTATTTTTTTAGATAAATATGCAGGCAGCTTCTTTTATTTACCTGGGAAGGGGTTCATTCCTATATTATTTATTTGTATCATCTGTTATGAAGAAAGTTGCAGATAAGTAAAGGGGAACCATGGGTTTTTGAGAATATGAATCCACATGAATCTGCACTATCCAGGTACTTGACTGGTGTTTTCATATTCAGTCATGTTGTAATATATTCTTCAGAGAATTGATGTTTCTCTCTAGTCATAATGTGTGTCCCCATTCAGACACAATGTTTAATGATCTGTATTTGTATTTGAAGTTCATGTCTGTCTATACAAACACACCAACACACACAGGTAATTTGCAGCCTTTGGATTCATTATTTGTAGATCCCACCTTGTTTTGTAGCCTCATTTGGGATTGGGGGCACAGTTGCCAATGCCCAGGAATTACACCTGGTTCTACATTTAGGGATAATTCCTTGCAGGACCACATATAGTCCCTAGGATTGAACTGGGATCAGTTGCATACAAGGCAAGTATCCTATCTGCTATCATTTTGTATCCCCATAAGATTTTTTTAAACCCAAAGAACTCAATTCCACATTTTTCTTTCTGTTATATTTACTTTAATATTCTCAAATTATTTAATTGGTAATGAAAATGGTAATGGAAAGCTGGTTAAATATAGTGAAATAGGACCAAATTTTAGAAGGCAGATTTCTGATGACCTGGGGGTCTCTAGATGCTTTGCTTTGGGCTACTATAGCTAAATCAGAACAGACTTGGTTTAGACAGAAATGAATAATCTTGATGAAAATGTCATAGTACATCCTGATACTGTTTGAATTTTGCCTCTTGCCTTATACCTGAAACTTTGCCTTCTGAATTCCATTTAGAGTTTTAAATTGTGACTCACAAATTTGGAGCTTTAGATACATGATGAGCCTAAATATATGAGTTACGACTGACACAATACAAGAGTGATTTTTAGACCAAACTGTACAGCAAACAGAAATTTATTGGATTTTCTAAGTTAGAGACAGAGAGCATGTTGTAGGTTTGTTGCCTAATCCTCTCAGTAGCTGATTTTCTGGTTCTAAATTTATCAGTTAGATAATACAAAGAACAAAAATTTTGGTTAGAGTCTAATACATAGAAAATCTTATAGCTTTCATAGTGTTTCTAAAGGTGTATTTGGTTAATTTATATGTTTATATTTTTCCAGGTGGAAATGCCTCTCTCAGAATATAAAATTAATAAAAAAACATTTGCTAGTGCACACTGTACTTTGGACCATATTTACTTGACACTCAGCTAAGTCTATATATTTGGAATCAACCATCCTGTCCTATCCCTTCCTCTATCTTTCCCAAATTTTCTCACTTCATAGAACTTTTAAATATTAAAAAGACTTTCTAGGTAAGCTTTAGAAAAATGTCCTTAAATACGTTAAAATTAACACATAAACTGATGATTATTTTTAACAACTCTTGATAATTAAGCTTTGGCAGAGTATTAACACATTATTCTAGTAATCTACAGTAGAAAAGCCTTGGAGCTATCATTTATTCATGCTGCCACAAAATGTCCTTTAACAAGAACATTTATGGCTGGTTAAGAAAAAAAAAGTCACCTTATATGTAATTCAAGGATTTCCCTCACTGTCTCTACAAGGAAATACTTTTTTTGTTTGTGTGTTTTGGGGCCACGCCCAGTAATGCTCAGGGGTTACTCCTGACTATGTGCTCAGAAATCGCGCCTGACTTGGGGGACCATATGGGACATTGGAGGATTAAACCGCTGTTCGTCCTAGGTTAGCACATGCAAGGCAGACAGACACCTTACCACTTGTGCTACTGCTCATGCCCCAGCAAGCAAATACTTTTGCTGTTTCAACATGGTATTTCTCAGGTTAGTAACTCATACACAGTTCTTTTTTTCTATTTCAAGAAAACAATGACTACTCAACCTTACTAACTTTTGTGTTTCTGAATCTCCAACACGATTCATGTAAAGCTTCTTTAGATACTGAATTTTCTGCATTATTTCTTGACTGTGAAATGAATTAAGTTAGGTGGAGGCTGGCTTTTCATTCTATCTCCACTGAATGTGTGTTCATAGGTATACATCGCCTCTTTGGTCTCTTTTGTTTTCTCTCTCCTACAGGGAGTTAATGTCTTTCCATTTTGCTATGTGGTTGAAAATATCAAATGAAATTACATCATGTAAAATTCTTCTTACTTTGGGCCTACTAGTTACTTTCTGTATTAAAAGTGAAGTCGCTTGACTCAATTTTCCTAACCTTCTCATAAATAAGTCAGATTTTAATTTCAAGACATTTTATGCCTGAGTCCATTTTCAAAGCAGCTTCAATGTGCTTAATATCATGTACCTTCATGTGCTGTTTTATTGTGTTTTGTTTTTGTTTTTACTTTTGAATTTTCACCCTGAATCTTGCCCATTCTCCGACAGTCTTTTGGCAGCATATTCCCAAGAGGATATGGCTTATATCTTGTATATATCTCTGAATTTCTTCACAGGCATAGCAAAAGAGTTTTTGGTGGGGGAGGGGCCCATCTCCCCCCATAAAGTTTTTTTTAAATAAAGACAGTTGGTTCCATTTTTTCCAGTTTAATTTCTTCTAGAATAGTTGTTTCTCTTTCTTTTAAAGCGTAGGTCAGATTTCTCCAAAATTACTATTCATTGCAAAATATTCTTGGATTAGTATAACCCTGATGCCCTTAAAATGTTATATTTTGAGCCTTTGCAATATGTTCTGAAGTTATTTTCTTCTTACTTCCACTTGCCTCCTGCCTTTGACATATGCCTTTATTCTACCACTAATCATAGTGTTTCCTTGCTTTAATTTTCCAAATAACCACTTCTCTTGTTGGGCACACAACAAAGGCTTGCATCCATGTGCAACCCTGTCCAAAGCTCTGGAGTGTTAAAGTGAATATCTGCAGAGGAATGTGTGAGGAAGACAGAAATGTTGTAGTCTAGCACAAATTTCACAAAAGAAAACTGAATGGGGATACTCTATTTAGTTATGTGAGCAAGACAGTTTCATTCAAAAAGTGATCCCTAAAACAGGCAACATGAAATCTAGACTCTGGTTTAAAAAATGGTAATTAGTATGTAATCTACAGGATTTTCTTGAAAAAAGTCTTAAATTAACACCTTGTTCTCAGATTTCTCTTTCTCCATGCTTTGTGATTTGGCTCATAGAAAAATGGGGGATGTCTGGCATTAAATAGAAGAATTTTTGTTATTGTTAAATTTGTTCAATAAGGTTTTGTTTCATTAAGTAGCAGAATAATGCCTCTCTGGTTGATAGATTAAAAGCAATCTCATTAATATTTGCTTCTTCAGAATACTATGTTATCACTGTTTCCTTCAGATTTCCAAATATCTGCTGCTTCCCCAATACTAAGGCTGAGACTGTGTTTTTTAAAATGTTTTTAAATAGCCACATGACTTAAAAATTATCCTCAATTAGTGGATAAGGAAGCAAAGGTTTATAGAAGTTAAGTGAAAGTGGTCACGCCATTATTATACGATCTCTTCTTTTCAAATATAGATACTCTTCCTTTTACTGTGCTATTTTGCTTTATTTTAGGTATCCATTTTTGATTGGAGAAAAGCTCCAAGTTAATTACAGTGGATTTAAAAAAAGGAATTCAAATTAGTAATATCATTATCTCTCTCTTTCTAGTTTGTGTGAAGCAGGTAACTGATGAAACATCTTCCACTCGAGATTCAAGCCTTACTAATACAGCCGTGCAAAGTAAATTAGCATCTTCCTTTCAGCAACACACCAAAAAGGCTCTTAAACAGGTAAGCAAGCTGGCATTTGTTCTTTGTCCTTTGGTTGTGCTTACTTCAGGTAATGGGTACTTCTGCGGATCAAGTAAAATGAGCGAGAAACTAGAAATAACAAAGCAATAGAAATTGTCTGAATTCAGCCACTTTCATAGATACAATAATTTTAATCTGTGCAAAATGCTCTGAAGTACGATAACTGGGAACTTTGAGGTGGAAGAGGGAAATTGCTTTTTGAATGTTAAAACTTATTAAGGGTATGCAAGTATATATATATATATATATATATATATATATATGATTTATAGCAGACATACTGGTTTAATAAATGCCTAGCATATTGTCTCTCTTGAGAAATAATTTTGATCATGAATAATGTGTAATAGACATTTTCATTTCATGATCACTTGTTAATCTAGTAGTTGATCCAGAAATGGTTGCTGTTTTTATTCTTCATTTCTGAGATGCACAGAGAAAAAACAATCTGTAACTTACTACTATATAGGCTTTCCATCAGTATTGTCAGGAACTCAGTGGAAGTTGATTTTGCATTATCATCCCCATATTACATAAGCAGTCTTGATCTCTGTGCCCTTGTATTGAAGTGGTAGTGGAGGTTTGTGATTATTATATATGGACTCCGAGCTCTTAACAAACTTAAATTAAATTCTTTGCAATCTATTATGCAACTTGGGAAAGGCCACTTCTCTGAATTTTAGGTATTTTTTTTCTAGAAAATGTGTGTAATAATAGTACTCTTCACATGTATTATTTGAAGATTAAATGACATGATGCATTGAAAGCACATGGTAGCATATTAGCTAGGCTGGGAAGGTGGCTTAGAAGGCCGGAATATATGCTTTGTATACAGGAACTTTAACTTTAATCTCAGGCATACTAAAGAACAACTGAGCAGTGGCCCTGGAGTGCTGTGCTGGGAGTGCTTTGAGCACCACGGAGTATGGTTCCAAAACAAAAATGAATCAATAAATATTAGCTACTGCTTACTATGTTATCAAACAATCCTAACTTGTACAGAGAAGAAAAGTAAGATATAGAGAATTGGAGTGATAGTGCAGAGATAGGGAATTACCTGGCATGCCTGGCATGCAATTGACCAGATTCAATCCCCACCACTCCTTATGAGCTCTTGAGCCCTTTAGGAGTGATCCCTGAAAGCAAAGTTAGGAATAAGCTCTGAACACCTTGTGTTAATCCCAAAACAAGAACCAATGGGAAAAATAGGCTAGAACAGATCAAATGGATAGGAGATAGTAGAGATAGTATAAATGGAATACTAATAACTTTTTCAAGTGAACACTCACTTTTAATCCTAAAATCGTGGTTCCTCTGAAGTAGCTACTTTCCTCCTACATTTTTTATTTATCTTTCTGTGAGAGCCTCACCATCCAACCCTTGTTGAAAATTAAAAGTAGAGCACTATAGGTATTATTCTAGTGATAAATTTACAAGTAGGAAAGAGAAATTGTGTTTTTTCTAAGTATTGACATTGTTTTTAAAGTCATAAAATTAAAAAAAAGATTAAAAAAGGGGGAGTAGAGCAGTGCAGGAAGCTGTAGGGCGTTTGCCTAGCACGTGACTGACCTAGGACAGACCGCAGTTCGATCCCTTGGTGTCCCATATGGTCCCCCAATTCAGGAATGATTTCTGAGCAAGGAGTAAGCCCTGACCATCACCGGATGTGGCCTAAAAACAAACAAAAAGTATACCAATTTATAAAGCTTCTTAACATTCTTATTAATGTCCTAGATTTGAAACAGCTCCACTTCTCTACTTCAAACAAGGAAAAGTCAGGAAAGAAAATATTTTGGGGATACTGAATTATGTTCCTTTGCTATTTGTCATAAATTATTGAAATTTTCTTTGTTAATAATGTATGGAGATTATATGTAAGGTAGTTGTATTAGGTGTTGACATATTATTGTGTGAAATGATGTCACTATCAAGTACAAGATTGAATTTAATGCTTATATCCCATTTTAATAGATGGAATTAAAGGTGGATGATATAAAGTCCAGGAAAAATTTCTCATGTGGTTAATAGTTACAGGTAATAAAAAACTAACCAAGACAGAACAAAAGATATAAAACTTGATACAATATAGTCCTGGCATTTAGGCAACATAAATGAAACTATTACCTACTAATACTGAAAGCAATCATGTAGAAAATATGTACAGCATGAAATCTTCCTCTATATGAATATAGAAATGGGGATTCCAATCTCTGCTTTGGCATGTCTCATTATTTTTAATTTCTTTATTTTCATTTCATGGAAATTAAATTATTTATAATTACTAAAACACTGCACACATTTGAATTACTGGTTTTATTTAAAATTTTTTTTGATTTGTTGTAAAACATTTGTTTATGGGAAGTACAATTTGTTTACTAAGGATCTACATCTAGCTGAGAAACCTGTCCTATAAGTTTCTTCAAGTCTTAGAAGTGTTATTTAGTTTTTAAAAGTACCTTTTGTATAACCTAGTAGCAAATTAGCTACCTGGAGAATGTGGCACAGTATATAACAAATATGTTAATGTTTGATTAATAACCAAATTCATATTGGAAATACAGTTAGAAGAAACGCTGTTCTTGCAGAATTTTGCCCAGATTCTTTGTAATTGCTGAATTTCTTAAGACAGCATTTCAAAAATTGACTGAACATGCGCATTTTAAATTGTAGCAGAATCAGCAAGTCTGCAGCTTTCTTTTCTTTTGGATAGTTTAGATTGCTGTAATCACATGTTCAATATCTGTCTATGTATTGATAGATGCATTATGTTCTAGAAAAAAATATGTACAGCATATTGTGTACAATTTATATTGTCACGAGCATAGGGCAAGATATATAGTCTTAATAATAATTTTATGTTAGCTAAAAATTTTATTTCTGAATTCTAAAAATAAGTTTTATGGATTACATTTTTGCATGGCTTACATGGTTTGCAGTTTAACTTGCATACTAATATTTAATGTATTTCTTTATTAAAATCCTTTTATTCCAGATAATATAACAAAACTTCAGAGTTATTAGATTATTTGATTTTAGTTATTATTATTAGTTATTGATTATTGTGATTATTATATCACCTGAAGAGTAAATCTTAGAGAAAACTTTTGAACCTAGGATCATAGTTTCAGATTCTTCCTCTTAATACATCCTTCAGCATATGGCATGTAATAGGACACGTGTATTTCTGACACTACTAGGAAATTTCAATTTTAATCAAATTTCTATAAATTAAGGAGTTAATAAAGATTATTCAATAAGAATATTATTCTGAGGGGCTGGAGTCATAGCACACCTTGCACGTGGCTGACCCAGGACAGACCTAGGTTCAATCCCTGGCCTCCCATTTGGTCCTCCAAGCCAAGAGTGATTTCTGACGCATAGCCAGAAGTAACCCCTGAGCATCAGCAAGTGTGACAGCAAAACCAAAATAAATAAATAAATAAAATAAAAAGGATATTATTCTGAGCACACAAACTATATTCAGTATCAACAAATCTTAAAGGAATGATTCAAGTAAGCTGTTACTGTTGTCTAGAAATATATCCAAAATTAATTAAACTTAAATACTTGCTTATGCATTGAGCAGTGTAGATTTTTAGAAGAAAATAAAGTAAAACTCAAAGCCCAGGAGAAATGGAGAGACAGTACAGTGGATAGGGTACTTGCCTTGCATGCTGATGATCCAGGCCTGAGCCCCAGGACCCCACAAGTTCCCCAGAGCCCTAACTGGAGTTATTCTAACAATTGAGCCAGACATAAGCCCTGAGCACCTCCATGTGTTGGCCAAAAATTAAAACCAAACAAACTCAAAACCCAAATAGTTTTTATATGACTAATTAGAGGTAAACTACTTAAAATTAATTTCCATGCAAAATTAACTAGCTGTTGATTCCCAGATATAAAACCCCCATTTCTCACTTCCACCCCCACCGAAACATGCTGTTATAGAGCATAACTGTTCAAGGGACATTTGGATATTTATAACATCATTAGGAGGCCATATAATACAGGCAGATGGGCCAAGGACAGTTGATGAGAAGCATACGTGTCTCTGCCGTCACTTACAAGGACCACACACATGATTTTCTGGACTTTAGATATTCCATATGGTGGACATTCCTTTCTCTGGATATAGAGAGTGGGTCTTTTGCTTCGTTGTATTATTGATTGTAGTCTAATTACAGGTTGGACAATATGGAAGCTGTAATGTCTCTGGCTATTGATACAGAATATTTTCACTGCTCAAAATATTTGGATCACTTTTACTTACTAGTATTCAGAAAAGTTAGTTGAAATTACATGTTGGGTATAATTGCATGAATAATATATTGCTATCTCAGTAGTATTTTTTTCTGAATAAGCATATTCAGAACAAGCATATTCAGAAACCTCTGGAGAATAGCAGATTGCTCATCATTACCTTGTTCCTGATCCTCTTTCTACCTTGTTATTTTGGTTGCAGTGTTTCTAAAAAAGTAGGAAATGATTAAAATTTGAATGTTAAAGAATGATAATTAGAAGAGATTAAATTTTATATATTTTTAAGCAGCAGAAGCAAATGAAAGAATTAAAAAAAGGTATAAGTTAAAAATTTCTATCTGGATGAGAGTTAACATGAGAGAACAGAAGTTTTCCAGGTAGTCCCTATTGGTTTATTTGTCTTCATTGTTTATTTAGGTTGGTAGGATTTATTCAGAAAGTTGCAAAGCAATTTCCCTCTTGTATCTCAAATGAGAATCATTCTTGGTTTCTTTCTCTAGCTTTATGTTTGAGCAGAATTGTGAAGGTTTGGTGTATGATAACAGTTTCTGGGCATGTATGTTGACGTTTAGAGTACGAGCAGCAATGCAAGTTGTTCCTGCTTGATGCAAAGATGTTTGATGCATGTGCAATTATTATAATTTAAGCAGAATGCCATGTGATATTTTTAGGTTTTTCAGTGAAGGATTTATTGCACTAATGGCATTCTTAAATTACATCGCTGCTCTTGTTTCTCTATTAAAATAAAGTAGGTATTTCTTGTTTAAGGCAATTATTGGCTAACACAAAAGCCACTGATTTCAGGTTTTATTTTCTTTTTCTTTTGGTTAGAATGAGAACCATTCGTTCTTTAAGAGCACGTGACAAGTTTTCTGTTTAAAACCTAAAATGTTTATGTAAAGGGTTTTTCTTTTTTTACAAAGGACTATTTTCTCTCTAGAAAAAAAGCATGCTTAGTCAATGTCTTTTGATTTCCCCTCTTTTTAATTAAAAGCCAGAATTGTAATTAATATATTACATGATTTTTCCTGTACCAAACTTGGTTCTTATATGTGTTTCTTTTAAAATTAAGTTATTTTCAAGTTAAAACCTTTTTTTTTCTTTGATGCAGAATAGTACTTGGTAGTGATATAAATGATAAATTCTACGAATTGTGTAGTTTGGGCATTAAATCATTATAACTGTATACTAGTGGATGGTGCATTGTTTTACATTAGAAAATATTTACACTGTTCTCTGGTTTTGTTTTGCTTTTGGGTGGGTCGTGAATTTGGACATATCTAGTAGTCCTCAGAGCTCACTCCTGCTTATGTGCTCAGGGATCACTCTTGTCCGTTCTCAGAGAACCATATATGGTACCAGGAATCAAAACTTGTATCAGCTACATTCAATTCAATGTGCATTATTCCTGCATTATCCCATTAGCTCCTGATGGTCTGCTTTTTATTTATATTTTATACTACTTCTTTCTTTGCTTGAAATTATAGGAATTAAAGTATTTGATTAAGATATTCTATTAGCATTGAGGTACCTTATATTTCTACCTAAGATTACTCTTTAACTTCAATAGATTTCTCTAATATCAGTGTGAAAATAAAAATGTGTTGCAGTTTGATCAACAGAAGCATCAAAGCCTCACTTCACTCCAGCCCTAGAACCTTGTTCTATCTTTCTTTTTTTTGTGTGTGTGTGTGTGTGTTTTTGGGGGGGTCACACCCGGCAGTGCTCAGGGGTTACTCCTGGCTCCATGTTCAGAAATTGCTCCTGGCAGGCATGGGGGACCATATGGGGCACCGGGATTCGAACCGATGACCTTTTGCATGAAAGGCAAACGCCTTACCTCCATGCTATCTCCCAGGCCCCTGTTCTATCTTTCTTTAAATACCAGCTTTGCTAAGGGCTTACACTTGGCCCTGTGTCTAAGGATTACTCTAGGTGCTACTTAAGGGAACTTTGGTGAATGAACTCACGTTGAGTACATGTAAGTAAGCAAATGTTCTGCCTGCTGTGATTTTATCTCACTGGCCCAGAACCATTCTGAACCACTCCACTAAGTGCAGATGCTAAGATTTAGTTAAATCAAAGATGGAAATGACTTATAAAGAAAATGATAACCACTACTAAAATAAAGGGGGATAGGAGGAAATGGAAACACACCCCCTGTTCGTGAATTGGGAAGATAATATTGCCAAAACGAAAATTTTTCCAAAGTGCTGTATAGATTTAATTCCCATTATTATCCACTGGTTATGCTTTTTTATTTGGAGAAGAAAGGAGCATTGCGAATAGTGTGTAGCAGGCTAGTGCTGTCCGCATGAAATGTCTGTATTTTTTCTTTTCTGCTTAAAATTGCAAAAACTCAACTAAAATTTCTTAGTTGTATAGTTTTTTTCTGAATAGTTCTCTACCCCACTACCTCAGTAAGATATGTGTGTTATTGTTATACTTTTTGGGTTGAATAGTATAATACAATTTGTTGAAGGGTTGTAAGGAGATATGTGTGTTACATTTTAGTGAATGGTGTATTCATTTTTTGCAATTTTGTAACCTGGAAAGGAAATGCAGAAGTGAATTTTTATCATTTGCAAAATTGCAAAACCAAAAGCTTTACCTAATGAGAAAAAAAGAAAATTAGAACTATCTATTGCTATGCAGGATTCATAAAATAAAACAGGAAGCCAGGACTTACTCTAAAGCAAAAACAGATAGGTGTCCATCCTTGAGGACATGGTGCCAGTATACTCTTGTTTAGAGTTCCTTCAAACTAATCTAAGCATCTCCTTCAAGTCAACATTTTTCCCACTTCCATGCTAACTCTGGCCATTTTAGAAGTTGCTTTCAGTGTACAAGAATCAAATTGCTCTAGGTTTTGAATAGTGAATTAGAAGCTTCAAGATAGTTTCAGATTACAGCTTAAATGATTGTAGATCTAGTAAGTACAATCAGATACACCTACTTACAACACAACTCACAGTTTTTACTCCTCAGTTTATGCAGTAACCACCACGTTACTATTGTGTTTAATAGAAAAGGAAATAAATTCAACCTAGCTTTTTAAATTATCTGCCCCTGGCAATATTGCACTCCTTTTTCAGAGTTAAATATATGTATCTTCAATACACTAAGCATTTTCTTATGTGGTGGACTAAAATGAAATAGTTTTAGTTACCTACCGATACAAAGTGATTTGTTTTACTATCTGAAAAAATATTGTTTTAAGAAATATTATTGTTGGATTGGAGAGACTGTTGTTCAATTGGAAATATAGTTGTTGGGTTGGAGATATATTATTGTTGTGCTGTTGTTAGATACTTGTCTTGCATGCAGCCAATCCAGGTTTAATCCCCAGCATCCTATATAAATCCCTGTCAAGAATAAACCCTAAGTACCGTTGTTTGTAGCAAAAAGGAAAGGAAAGAAAGGAAGGAAAGAAGGAAGGAACGAAGGAAGGGAAGGAGGGAGGGAGGGATGAAAGGAGGGAGGGAGGGAAGAAAGAAAAGGAACGAAAGAAATAACTAAAAAGAATATTGTTATTACACAGAAAATTATTTTTTATTTGATTTTTTTTGTTTTGGGGCCACACCTGGTGATCTTCAGGACTAGCACCTGGCTCCATATTCAGGAATTACTCCTGGTAGTGCTCGGGGAACTATATGGTATGCTGGGATATAACCTTGGTCAGTCACATGCAAGGCAGGATTGCTATGTGCTGTAGTATCACTCTGCACCACTAAAGATGATTTAAGGCCCCTCAGGACAAGTGTGGCGCCCTTTA
>PVKC010000883.1:0-57925 GCA_004027635.1 Crocidura indochinensis | reverse complement strand
AAGGCAGCAGTCTTAGAGAAAGAAGAATAAAAGAGAAGAAAAAAAATGGACTGAAGATTTATTTTAAATTTCTTTCCTTATAATAGTGTCTTTGTTTAAGTACCATGATTATAAACATGTCTGTAGTTGGAATAAAAAGAAAGTATAAAATACTAACATATACTTGAAAAATGGAAGTGTTTTGGCTGATAGTACAGCGATAGGGCATTTGCATTGCATGTGGCAGACCCGGGACATTCCCGAGTTTTATCCCTGGCATCCCATATGCCCCCCTGAGCCTGCCAGGAGAAATTTATTTTTGAAAAAATATTATAAGCTTTTGACATAAAGTGATATTATGCATTAAAAAGTTCACATTTTAACATGTTTAATGATTTATTTAAATGTTTTTACTACACAACAATCACAGAAATCAAGAACAGAATATTTTCATGGCACAAAAATTCTTCTCATACTCTTGTGAAACAAGTATCATACATACAACTAAATAATGAAGTTATTTGTAGCTACAAAAGATTTCCAGGTGCCAAAACTAGCTCCAAGGAGGACAATAGCTAAGATTTGGAATCAGCCTAAATATCAAATGAAAGATTTATATGTTATAAAGATATAGATATGTACACAATGGAATACAACATAGCTATAAGAAATGATGAAATAATGCAACTGATAGCCACATGAATGGAACTAGAAGATTTCATGTTAAATGAATTTAGCCAGAGGTATGATCACAGCATGATGTCAGTTATTTGTGATATTTACAATATCTGGAAATAATTGCAATGATTTAAAGGGAATTGTCTATATTATTCTTGATCCTACAATGTAGGAAGTAGAAGGGAAAAAAATAATGGAGAGGAGGGAAAGTAATACAGATAAGAAATAATAAGGATTAAGGTCCAAGGAGACACAGGGTACATCATTGGTGTTAAGAAATGTTTGGGATATGAGGGCGATCTGGCTGTGACATCTGTCACCCCATTGATCGCCAGGGTTGATTCGGCTGATCTGGGTGGCTAGGCAGGTGTCCCCTTCCTCCCTCACCACTCCATGTGCATCCCTGGAGAAGCTGAGCGCTCGGTCAAAGAGGACGGCCTTCCTCAAACAGAGACAGACATTCAATGGTCGAGGGTGTGCGAGTGGCTGCGTTCGCCTGCTAGAACCTCCAGGCAAGCTCTCAAGGTCCATTTGTGGGAGAACATGGCGATGGTCTGGCTTCCAAGACTCCAGACACATCCAAATGAGGCGCTGCATGTGGCAGTCTGCCTTCCTTTAAAATAAAAATAAAGAAGTTTGGCCTAAATAGTCAAACAACAGAGTTAACACAACTGAAATCGTAAGACCCAAACCGAACAACTGAACATTAAAAGGTGCCTGTCAAAAGATGGCAGACTGTGATGAGGGGAAAGAAGGAAGGGAACTTCAGAACATTGGAGGGAAATTGACACTGGTGGTAGAATTGGTGTTGGATCCATTGCATATCTAAAAATCAACCATGAATAACTTTGTACAACAAAGGCTCTAATATGAAGAAATTAAAATATAGTTGTTTGGAATAAAGGTTAGAAATAGAGGCCCATTAGTTTCAATTCCAACCTATTCTACAAATGAATAGTAATTAAAACAGAATGGTACATATAAAGCTTTGGTTTTAATCCACAGAACGTTAATAAATTAAACATACATATAAATTACTGCAAAATAGAGCAAAAAGTCATGCTGAGCAAAATTATTTAGAACTCATAAACAGATATAAATGTATAATAAATTCTGGCAAAGGACCTAAGATTCAACAAAAGGGCACTTTTTCAATAAATGGAATATATATATGTATATATGAATGAATATACACCCCTATGTTTTTGCAGCAGAATATATAAACAAATGGTTTATTTGGAAATAAATAAATATCTGGAAACAAACTTTTCCTGGAAAAACTGATGTGGTATATATTCACAATGAAATCCTAAACAGCTATTAAAAGATTAAATCTTTTAATATTCCCAAATCTTCTAATATTCCCAAAGTCTCTACTCAGAAGAACTGTACTTTGAATAAAGATATACTCAGATTGTATGAGATAATAGGGCATCCATGCTTAATTGGCATTTATTATAAAGTCTTCAAAGGTCACTGTGATTAACAGAATTCATGATTCACTGTGCTTGTGGAAATCAGATGATCAACAAAATTTATTACTTTTTAATGCAACTTCAATGCAATACATGCCATCCTGTAGTTATTTTCTCCATTCACTAGTATATGTTTGAAACATGTATTCAGAAAATGATAGATGCCCTCATAAGATCACTCATCGATAGAATGTCAACTATTAAGATATTAAGGAGCAACTATAGCAATAGACTATAACTATCATGGTCAAAATACCCTTTTATTTATTTATTTATTTTGGTTTTGGGGTCACACCTGGCAGCGCTCAGGGGTCACTCCTGGCTCTGCACTCAGAAATTGCCCCTGGCAGGCATGGGAGACCATATGAGACACTGGAATTTGCACCACCGTCCTTCTGCATGGAACCAAATGCCCACCTCCATGCTATCTCTCTGGCCCTAAAATGCCCGTCTTTTGTAGTTTTTAATTGCATATACCAAATAAGTGCATTGAGAATTGTTTTATGTGTCTATTGATTGTCATTTTTGAAAATATGCATATTTAGATATTCTGAACTCATTTTTGTTTGTTTTTGTTTTGGGATTATACCTGGCTGCGCTCAGGGGTCACCCCTGGTTCTGCACTCAGAAATCACTTCTCGCAGGCACGGGGACCATATGAAGAACTATCCAAAGATAAGAAGCTGTGAAGAAAGGTACTCAAAAATAAATTCAATGTTGGGGCTGGAGAGATAGCATGAGGTAGTCAGTTTGCCTTGCATGCAGCAGGATGGTAGTTCGAATCTTGGAATTCCATATGGTCCCCCGAGCCTGCCAGGAGCTATTTCTGAGCGTAGAGCCAGGAGTAACCCCTGAACGCTGTCGGGTGTGACCCAAAAACCAAAAATAAATAAATAAATAAATAAATTCTATGTAAATTCAGTGGAAAGAGATGAAATTAAAAACAGGAAAATGGAAACATTCCCTTCAAATACATTAGGCTTTGTAGGAGAAGTAATAAAAACATGGTATGTTTTC
Source organism: Crocidura indochinensis (assembly GCA_004027635.1). Taxonomy (NCBI): domain Eukaryota; kingdom Metazoa; phylum Chordata; class Mammalia; order Eulipotyphla; family Soricidae; genus Crocidura; species Crocidura indochinensis. The sequence continues at coordinate 54,776 of PVKC010000883.1, read as the reverse complement.
TCCTTCAAGAAACTATTGTACACTGAGGTCAGAGAGATAGCATGGAGGTAAGGCGTTTGCCTTGCATGCAGAAGGACAGTAGTTCGAATCCCGGCATCCCATATGGTCACCCAAGTCTGCCCGGAGCGATTTCTCAGTGTAGAGCCAAGAGTAACCCTAGTGCTGCCTGATGTGACCCCAAACAAACAAACAAAAATAAACAAAAAAAGAGAAACTATTAAACAAAAATTTCTTTGACTAACTGCATTTTGAACTGTCCTAAAAATGAGAACCTATGAGGGAAATGGAGAGCCTGTCCAGAGTACAGGCTGTCCAGGCGGGGGGTGGTTGGGGAGGAGGGAGATTTGGGACAATGGTGATGGAAACGTTGCACTGGTGATGGATGGTGTTCTATACATGACTGAAACCCAAACACAACTATGTATGTAATCAAGGTGTTAAAATAAAAAAAAATTTCTTTGAGACATTCCACAGCTGCCACTATCAAATCTTCAGCAGTAAAATCCATAGACTCATTCTACTTTTTAAAGATATATAAATCAAACCACAAAAAACTTGATACAATTGCCTTACAGCTGAAGATGGGAAATCTCAGGAGAAGAGGCTGGGCCAAGTTCCTGCTCTGCTGAAATAATGACAGCTGCACCCACCACCCACAACTGACACTTTGCCACTAGCCCAACTTTACCACTTAGCATTGATCTCTGCAGAATTAGCTATAATGATATTATAATATATAATTATATTATAATATTAAGATATTATAATAATACATTATAATATTAATGTACCAAAACGTCAAGTATGCAGTGTTTGGGCTAACATCACCAGGACTTCGTTGAAGTTTGGGCACCTTTCTTCCACCTTCTTGTACTACTTCCAGAAGACCTGACAGCCAAAACTATGTCTCACAGACACATCAATATCCACCACAGAGCTTGGATCACATTTATAGGGCATCGTTTTTCATTCCTTAACCTTCATAGATCCGAAATTAATCCCTTACAAGTGTTGTCTTAATATAGATTAATGAGTCCTAGAGTTGGTAGGGGGATGGAGAGGCTTTGTCGGCTCGGCCTGGCTCCTGCTGCCCCAATGCCCAAGGGTCTGAAAGCTGCAGGGTCACGGCGGAGAAGCTCACAAAGCAGTCAGAAGAAGTTCCAGGAGCCAGCCAGCTTTATTTCACAGTCCCTACCGCCATGTACACCTCCTCGGGGCCTCTAGACTAAGCCTTTCCTAGCAGCTACACTTTTGCTCCTTCTGGCTCTCTCGACCTCTGCCACCCTTTCAGCTGCTTTTCCCAGGCTTCCTACTGACTAACTTCCTTTGGTGATGCTCCTGCTGCTGCTGCTTTGATGATGCTCAATGCTGATGCTGAATCCCGCTGTTGATGCTCGCTTCTACCACTTGCTTCTGCCTATTCGTGCTTCTGCCTCTTGCCTCTCATTTCACTCTTCTTCTTAAACCCTCTCTCCCTCCCAGTCAGCCTTCTTTACCTGCCCATTCCAGGTGTAGGCAGTACTCACATTCGGGTGGGATAAATTAGAAGTTGGAGAGGGGATGCCCACATACAGGCAGTGCACACATGGGTTTTAAAAGTTCTTGTATGCCATGAGCCATTAAAATAAAGAATTTAGTTAATTGTGAGCATTGTTGAAAGATGTGTATTTTCCAATATGTTAATAATTTTCTATTTTCATAGTTTATTCTTTTTCATTGTGGTTCAGTGAATTTCTTTAAAAGTGCGCTTAAGTTTTTTCTTTTTTTTTTTCTGGTTTTGATGCCACACCCAGAAGTGATAAGGCTTTCTCTTGTCTATGTACTCAGGGGTCACTTCTAATGACCTGGGCAGTACCGAAGGAAGAAACAGAGTTTGGTCCTGCTAATGACAAATACATTATACCCTGAACTATATCTCTTTCAATTTAAAACATGTTTGCCTGGGTGTGGGGAATCTAATGGGGGACTCTGAAGCAATACAGGAGGGAAAAATAACACTTCGGTGGAAAATATGTTGTTGGAATACTGTGTGCATGAAACTAATAAGTATTGTGAATGACAGTGCTTCCAGATAATGTTTTGTTTGACTGCTTTAAGTCTGGGAACAGACCTGATAGGGCTCAGGATTTTTTCTGGCCTGATACTCAGGGGTGACTCCTGGTGGTGATCGGGTCGAACAGGGCTCAAGCACAGGCAAAGCAAATGCCTAACCCCTCTCTCTTTTCAACATCTCCTCATCTTTTGCGTATCTGCTTTATGGTTTTTGTTGTTTGCTTTTCTGACCTCTCAAGCACCGTTCAGGGGCCTTAGGGCCCACTCTCCCTGACATTGAGTTTGACTGCACTTTAGAACTTAGACTCAGACCAAAAATGAAGTTGGGAGGCTCCAGTATGTACTGATAGTGTTCAGATGGCTTTGTAGGCCAAAAATTGAACTTGGAACATGCAGGTATGTGTTACAGCCCTTTAAATATCTTTCTGTACTCTACACATTTTTTGCTTTGAAGTTATCATATATCTTAGACATAATGCCTTGTATTAACTAGAATTTATTTTGAGTACATGCCATGCTAGAAAGAATTATAAAACTCTATGTTCTTTTTCTCCTACTCACCTTTTATTTTTTGTTTGTTTGTTTTTTGTTTTTTTTGTTTGTTTGTTTTTGAGTCGCACCCAGCAGTGCTCAGGGGTTACTGCTGACTCTACACTCAGAAATCGTTCCTAGCAGGTTCTGGGACCATATGGGATGCAGGGATTTGAACTGTCATCCTTCTGCATGCATGCCTTACCTCCATGCTATCTCTCCGGTCCCACATTTTATGTTTTTAATACATTTTATATATTAATAGTTTACATTCCATAGCTAATTATTACAGTTAGATACTTTTTTTTCACTATTTTTTTTCTTTGCTCTTTTGGGCCACACCTGGTGATGCTCAGGGGTTACTCCAGGCTATGCGCTCAGAAATCACTCCTGGCTTGGGGGACCATATGGGATGTTGGGGGATTGAACCACAGTCTGTCCTAGGCTAGCAGGGTCAAGGCAGACGCCCTACCCTTTGCACCACCACTTGGCCCCATTTTTGTCTTTTAATCATCCATCATTTATCAGTTTTACAAGAGACTAAAACACTACCTTTAATGTATGTTATCTTTTCAAGTGGTACTAATACATGCATCTTTTACTATTACCAAATAGTACTCTATCTTTAGAAAACTAAAGTTTCTATCATAAAAGCAGATTGGGGGTGGGGAATAAAACTGGGGACATTGGTGTCAGACTTGTAAACTAGTGAAGAAATTGGATGCTTGAATGTTGTATAACTGAAATTCAATCAAGAACAATTTTGCAATTGTATGTGTCATTATAATTTGGTAAACTTAAAAAAATTAACAAAGTGCCTTTGTCTAGAAAACTCTGTTTCTAAATAGTTCTAAATTTGGTCTGTCTAGAAAACTCTATTTCTAAATAGTTCATTCAGTTCTAAATAAATAACCTATCCCTTTTTGGAATTATTTTCATCTTTTTCCTCTTCTATTTCAATAGGATCTGCACCCTCTCCTTCCATAAGAGAAAATGGTCAGACAAAATAATCTCAATAATGGTCAGGCAAAATAATCTACATAAAACCATAAAATCACAAGCAATTTTTGTAAGAAAAAAGTGGACTAAACACAAAACTAAAGGAAAAATAAAAATAACATTTTTGTTTATTAAAATCTAGTGAGACACAATAATAAAACACTAGGACACAAATTTTAAGGTCCTCCATTTCCAATGTTGCTTATTCACTGACATGTGTATTCTGTTTTTTAGAATTCTTGTTTTCTATGTTCAAGCCCCATCCCCATTTTATTGACCACTATCCATTTACTTTGTAAGTTTATTTTAGTCTTCTCACCAACTGTAGTAGGTCAGAAGTAGTAGTAGTAGGTCACCTAAGAATTTCAGAATTTACTCACACACTTTGAGTGCATTCTAAATAATGTCAATGCATACAGATTAGATTTCCAATTAACTCCCAGACCAGAAAAAGAATATCTTCCTTTTTCTTTTTTTTTTACTAGTATCTTTTTCTTGTCCTTAGAATCCACTTTATATCCATAAATAGATGTACATGCCAAACAGGAGGGATTTGTTTCTAAGCAGTATAATCAAGAACTAAAATATGCATGTAAATCCTCTAACTATTTTGCCTTGTAGGTAGAATAACTATAAGAAATGTTTCAAAAAATAAAAATAAAAAAAAGAAGGTCATTGGTTCAAATCCCGGTGCCCCATATGGTCCCCCGTGCCTGCCAGGAGCAATTTCTGAGCATGGAGCCAGGAGTAACCCCTGACCACTGCCGGGTGTGACCCAAAAAGACCAAAAAAAGAAAAAAGAAATGTTTCTATTTGGAACTACTTTCACCTGTTGGATTATGACTTTGCAACCCGATTAATAGAACTTTCACTGGCCACTTTCTCTTTTTTTCCTGGCCTTTTCTACACTCATGCAGAATTTCTCTAATCTCCTGAATATTTTTTGTCTTAAAAATTGGAAAAATTAAAGCAAAGCCTCATATCACTGTAGCCATTATTACCTGTCTCAATAGAAATTTTAAGTAAATGAAATCTTACTTTTGAAATTTTTTACTTTTTTTTTGTTTTGTTTTTGTTTTTGGGCCACACCCAGTGATGCTCAGGGGTTACTCCTGGCTATGTGCTCAGAAGTTGCCCCTGGCCTGGGGGACCATATGGGGCACGGGGGATCGAACCGCGGTCTGTCCAAGGCTAGCACGGTAAGGCAGGCACCTTACCTGCAGTGCCACCGCCCAGCCCCGGAATTTTTTACTTTGGCAAGAGAGAATACACATGGATAAATAATGAAATATTAAATTGAATATTACTGTGAAAGATTTGCAATTCACTTTGGTCACAATAAAAATTATTTAAAAAATAGCTTTTAGTAGTTTCCAAAGTTTCTGAAAAAAACACAATGTTACTGTTTACTGAGGTATAGCTAGATATTAAGACATGCTTTAAAATATTATTAAAATGATTTAATAACACTAATATGTAATTCATGAGATATTTTAATCACATTATGATTTTTTAAAATATACCAAGGTTTCAAAAACTTAGTTCTACTATGTAAGAAACATACTAGAATAAAAATATATTCTCATCAAACTATTACAAGCAAATTTTGATATATATATTTCAATGTACAAGTCAGACCACAGAAAGCAAGGTGACAATTATCTTGATATGCTAATCTATTGCATTAAAGTAACAGAAATTGCAAAGAAAATACCACATATATTTCCTCTTATACATAGGTTATGTCACTTAAAACATATGTAAGCATATACATCTGACACCAAGTTATATATACTATTTTTAAATTAGATTAGAGTCATTTTGGTATCAATTTTCTAGAAAAATTTATGTAGTTTGTTAGACCATGCAAATTTAAAAATTTTAAAGATTCAATAGTCCTAACACTTTTAATATTTTATAAAAATTTACACTTATACAATTGTATTATTTATCTAAAATGCCTTAAGTATTTTAACTTATTAAACATAATTTATTTCTGAAAGTATAAACTAAATTATATTCTCATGATATATAAACTATATTGCATGACTAGTTTCTAGCAGATTTATTTATAGTGAGATTACTGATACTACATAATTTTTCCATTTGAATATATAACTCTATAGTTAGGATATTTATTAGTTTTAAAATTCAATGTATTTATTGGTCTCTTGTTTTTCTTTCTCTTAAATGTTCATTGAATGCAATCTGTCTCTTGCTTGAGAATGTTTAAATATATCCCTCTTCCCATCATGGATGCTCTCAATTATTCTTAGAAATATCGTTTACCTGGGCTCAAGAAATAGCATAGCAGGTAAGGTGCTTGCCATGAGTTTGATCCCCCACATCCAAGAGCACCTCCAGGAGTGAGTCCAGAGCCAGGAGTAACCCCTGAGCATAATTAGGTGTGCTCCCCCAAAATCAAATAAAAAACCAGATATAATTTTCTATTCATAATTAGATCATAGTTTCATTGAAAATAAAAATAATGGGATCTTGGGGCCAGGCGGTGGCGCTGGAGGTAAGGTGCCGGCCTTACCTGCGCTTGCCTAGGACGGACCGTGGTTCGATCCCCCGGTTCCCATATGGTCCCCCAAGCCAGGAGAGACTTCTGAGGTCATAGCCAGGAGTAACCCCTGAGCGTCACTGGGTGTGGGCCAAAAACCAAAAAAAAAAAAAAAAAAATGAGATCTTGAGACTCAGGAGATGGCAAAGGTTTCAAGCAGATAAATTGCATCGCACTTTCAGTGTGATCTCTGGGAGTACATGCTTGCTCCCAGCCTGACCAGGAAGAGCATCTCTGCATCACTGTTCCCAACATCAAACATTAAGCTCACACCATCCAATTAAGTCTGTCCACGTTCTTACCCCCACAAAAACGGCTAAGGGCAAATGTGAAACATGAATAAATACTATTTTAAAAAGTACATTGAAAAAAAAAAAAGGAAATGAATACATGAATCTATTTGGACTTTTAAGTCATTCCAAGAAAAGTAATATTTTCTTAAACTTATTAAATATCTGGGGAAATAGCTACTATTTTGTGACTAAATAAGATAATTACTACCAAAATGCTATCACATAATCTCCTTCTTAAAAATCCTACATTTTACCATAATTTACATTGCCAACAATACATAAAGTTTGAGTAGTGCGCACAGGGCGAAAATTACAGAAAACATATACCTTTATAATAATTTATGCAATAAAAAAGAAATGACTCTTGGGTTGAGAAAATATTTACTTTAAAAATGCAGTCACTATTGTGGAAACTGTAGCATTAACTCATGGCTATTATTACAATGGCCAAAACCTCCCAAACTATAAAATAAAAATCTTTCTTGAATTTAATGACTGGTGTACGTGACTCAGACACCAATTAGGAATCATTGACAGATTATAATCTAAGAAACAAGCTGCTCAAAATGAGAAAAAGTTAAACTGAATCCAAGCAAGGAAAATACAGATTTTTACAAAGATTGTAGGGCTAAAGTATTGTGGAAGTAACTCATAGTAAGCCAGAAAGGAATTTCTGGGAAAAAAAGCTACAAATGGAAAAATAGGAAAATTAGTAAGTCGAGAGGAAAAATGGATCATTATTGTCAATCACTTTTTTTTTTGGAGGGGGGAGGGTAGGGTGTGATCCACACCCGGTGACGCTCAGAGATTACTCCTGACTCTGAAATCGCTCCTGGCTTGGAGGATCATATGGGACTATGGGGTATTGAACCCCAGTCTGTCCTCAGCTAGCTCTGGCAAGGCAGACGCCTTACTGCTCCACACCACCTTTCTGGCCCTATTGTCAATTACTTTTGAGACTGTATTTCTGTCAAATTCTTTATTGATTTTTTTTGCCCAATTAAAAAGACATTTTTTTAATTTATTCTTTCTTTAAATATTTTTGTTGTGACCAAGGTGAATTACAAATCTTTTAACCAGACATTTTGTTAAAAGGAAAATATAGGATAGAAGACTACTGCATTATGGAAGAGGTCTCTTAAATAGAAATTCCAAATTCCTAATGATGAATTCACCAATAAAATAAAAACATGAGTCAGGCAACTGAAACTGAAGTACTTATATCTATCCCCTACTCTCCTCAATGGGTCACATTTTTGCACATTTTTAGGTCAAACACATGGAGAAGAATCCCCCCCCTTTTTTTTTATAGAATTCCCAGTTAAAATTTTAGTCTATTTTGAAAAAGATTTATGGTTGATGAATTATCTTTTAATACGTTGCCAGTTATAATAAGTTTTATTGCTCTCCTGAACCAAGAGTAAAATATGGCATATATCAAAGGATTGAGTGAAGAATTGTAATAACCAACCCAGCAAAGTATCTCATACATGTATGAAGGTGTTATATAACCCAAAAATGAATCAAAGAATGAATCAATCATAAAGGGTAGCCAGGTGACTAAAAATGCTACCACAGTGACTCCCAGGGTTTTAGCTGCTTTTCTTTCTCTCTTAGTCGCTTTGGGTCTGCTAGTCCCTGAGAAAGCTTCTGCTTTGATGCTAATGCTTTCTATCATATTGGCTTGCTTCCAAGCCACAAGAAAAATACTACTATAGAGAATTATCATAACAATGGTGGGTATAAAAAACATTAGAAAATCTACCAAAATCCAAAATTGATTTAGAATAGGCTGACACCCTCCTATGCAGTTAATAACCCTGGCTAATTCCTCCAGTCCATCATCATTGGCACCTGTGTAGAACACAGCTCCACTGTATACTAGGGGAAGGATCCAGGAGACGCTAATGCACATCATTGACACATTCACTGTGAACTTGGTAGGATACACCAGAGGGTCAGTAACAGCAATGTATCTGTCAATGGAAATGAAGCACAAGTGAAAAAGAGAAGAATAGCAAAATGCAATATCACAACAAGTGTGGAAAGTACAGAAACTTCTCCCAAAGTACCAGCAACTCTCCACAGACCTGACCATGCTGAAGGGCATCACAGTCACACCCACCAGAAAGTCCGCACAGGCCAGAGAGGAGATGAGGAAATTGGTTGGAGAGTGCAGTTGCTTGAAATGCAGGATTGAAACCATCACCAGGAGGTTCCCAAACACTGCCAGGGCTGCACCAAAACCAAACACTGCATAGAGGATGACCCTAGGCCCAGGAGAGTAGGGAGTTTTCACACAGGATCCATTCACATTTTCATAGCAGAGCTGCGGGACCTCAGGGAAGGATGAGTTGCTGCTCATGCTGCTGCTGAGTTTTTAGTCTGTAAACATTCCGACAAGTTCTGTCCATTGTTGATCACACAAATAAAGCAGACCATCCAGAAAAGAGAGAGGGAAAGAATCCTTTAAAAACGACTACTCTTAGAGTTACCAAATTTTTTTTCATGACCTGATATATATAGACTTAAATTTTAATCTCAGATTATTGAATAGATATATTCAATATAGTACATTACTAAATTTCAGCATAAAATTTTTACTCTATTTCTATAATATAAAATTGATTACAATTTGTTGCATCTAGTATGAATTTAAATTCAAGTAAATCTAATAAAGTATCATAAAGAAAGGTTGTTTTTTTTGTTTGTTTGTTTTTGGTTTTTTTTTGCCATTTACTGGGCCTTTTCTATTACCTGTCTGTGATGCTTTGAATATTCTTCTCTTGTAAAAGTCAGAAGAGATGTGTGATCTGTTACTTATTAACTCTCTCTCCTATCCCCCTTCAATACTTGCTTGGAGCCTTTTGAAAAAACACTTAGGATGTAGAACTATATCCCACATCGAAAATTATCCAAAGTGAAGTCCCTGTGGTGCAAGGTGTGAGAAAGAAGGAACTTGCAGGCAATAATCATCACGTAAGTTTAATTGTTTTGAGTAGAATAGGTTCAAAGATTAACTCTAATACCTACCTGGCAGGGGAGATACCATGATCACGAAGGTGGTTTCCCCAGGGCGAGGCTCACCCATTGCACTTCGGGTGTGCTGACCCCTGTGATTTCCCCAAATGTGGGAAACTCAACTGCATAATTTGTGGTAGGGGGGTACTGCGTTCGCGATCTCCTCTGAAAAAATAAAAAGATGAACTCTAAGAGGACCTCTGGATAAAAAAGCAAATGGAGAGAAAATTTCCCAAATAAGCAAAAATATTTGAATATATTGTTTACAAATCAATACCTGCAAAAAAAAAAAAAGATGTGTCATGAAAGGAATCCATGTCAAGAATAGAAGTTTGCTTTAATGTAATACAAGTTAATATGCAACTAATTAGAATTGTTTGATCTATTTGAATTGCAACAAATTACTTAATAAGTTTCAAAATTTATTCTAATACAAGAATATTTGTAAATTATCCGAATGCATATGCCAAAATATCCTATGATCTCTGCTATATTGAGATGTTAAATATGTTAAGTATGTTAGCATAGTCTTATTTTAATATATAATTTCATTTTTTAGGCACCATGGTCACAAAATTGTTCACACTTGAGTTTCAGTCATAGAATGTACAAGGCTCATTTCCCACCACCAATAAGTTCTCCCCCTCTCACGTTTCTTTCTTTTTTCTTTTTCTTTTTTTTTGGGGGGGGTCATACCTGGCAGCACTCAGGGCTCTATGCTTAGAAGCAGGCTGGGGGGACCATATGGGATGCTGAGATTTGAACCACTGTCCTTCTGCCTGGAAGGCAAACGCCCTACCTCCATGATATCTCTCCAGCCCCACACTTTTTCTTTATTAATGTCTTCATTTATACAATTTCATTACAAACCTGATTGTAGTTGGGTTTCACTCATATAAAAAACACCCCCTTCACCAATGTGACATTTCCATCACCAATGCCCCAAGTCTCCCACCTCCCTACCCACCTCCACCTGTATTTGAGACAGGCTTTCTACTTCCCTCATTCATGAATGAATTTTAAGTGCCTGCTAATGGATAAGCTGTCTGATGGGAACATTGGAGCAAAGAAGGTCATACTGGTGGTGAATATTGTCTGCCTAAAATATCTCCATTATAAATGAATTTTCAAATTGCTGTCTTAATAAAAATATATTTTAAAAATAATTAAAATTTGCTTTAACCTTATAATATCAATAATGTAATCCAGTTCTCAACAAATTAGAATTTTGTGATTAAATGTTGAATTGTAACAAAATACTTGATAAAGTTCAAATTTTATTCATTACTAGAAATCTACTTATAAGTAACAAAAATACAAGTATTTCTTTTATGAAGACTGTATGTCACAAAACATGTTATCACCTCTGATATGCTAAAATGCTAAATTTTGCATGCCTTATAAAGCATATTAAAAGATAGGAATTATTATATAATCATAAAATCTTTTTTTTTAGGGGGGGAGGTCACACCCGGCAGTGCTCAGGGGTTACTCCTGGCTCCATTCTCAGAAATTGCTCCTGGCAGGCACGGGGGACCATATGGGGCACCGGGATTCGAACCGATGACCTTTTGCATGAAAGGCAAACGCCTTACCTCCATGCTATCTCCCGGGCCCCGAAAATCTTTATGATATCAATTCTTAAAAAAATTAGTAAGCCAAGTTGAAATCCAGTCATTTGTATACTGGGTCATAGTATATGATCTTCTTGATGTAAGATTATTAGAATAGGTGGAAATATGGCAGGTAAAATATTTGCTTTACATGAAACTGACCTGATTTTGATCTCCAACATCTAGCTCCTTAAGTCCTGCCAGCTGTGGTTCCTGAGTTTACTTAGGGCCAAGAGTAAGCTGAACATCACTGCATGGGACTAAAAACCCAAAGTAAATGAAAAAGTAGCTTTCACTGAAAAAAATGTCAGGAATTCATGGAACCAACATTTACCTGTATTTATAAGGTTTCTACTTGTGTAAGCGTGGAAGACACAAAGTAGAAAGAAAATATTTATGCTCTTTGGTGGGATCTCCATCAGTGCGAGAGAAAAATGGAAGCTCATGAAGAAAAGAACTAAACCCAGTAAGACTGAAATTCAAGTAAATCTGTTGGGAATTTACTTCTGCCACAGACGATTTCTTTCCTTGTCATTTATCAAGCATCCTCTATGTTTCTACAGAGTGTACAGTTAGAACTGACTCAGAAAATATTCTTGGGATGAAATAGGATTTATGTTTCAGGGGATAAGACAAAGTTTAAAGGGATCAATGGAAATGTTTAGGTAAAGAACTTCCAAAAGTTTGAGTAAATTATGTTGCAACTCTTTTTTTTTGTGGGGGGGGGGCACACTGGTGGCGCTCAAGGGCTACTCCGGGCTCTGCACTCAGAAATCGCTCCTGGTTTGGGGGACCATATGGGATGCTGGCAATGGAATCTGTCTGTTCTAGGTCAGCTGCGTGCAAGGCAAACACCCTTCAGCTGTGCTACTACTTGGCCCCTATGTTGCAACTGTCGTTAAAGGTTTTAACTCTGGGCAATCACCCCTTTAACAATAAGCCCACTGTAGGGATAGTCCCCTAGGCAAAACAAATTTAGTTTAGTTAGAAATGAGAGCTACAAATATATCTCCAGGAGGGAAGAGAATAGGAGATATGACTTTAATGATAGATATTGAAAGTGCTCGCTAATAGTTGATTCGCCTATGGCCGCAGCTATATCTTCGACTTCACTCTCAATGTGCCACTAACTTTTCTTAACAAATCAATAGTTCACATGCCTGAAATCAGGGAGCCAAGTGATGGAGGAAAGTGTTTCCAATAAATTGCCTGCTTATTCCCTTGTTCAGAACTGTATATACAAGTCTGCCTCCTGGAAAAGCCATCATGTCTGCTTCATTCTTATTACCGATTCGTGTGTCAGTACCAAAGGTGCTGATCCAGCTGATTTTCACTGGTGGTTACTCACATTTACCCTCTGAATAGTGAATGGATCAAAGAACACAAATTCCACATTTACTGTAAAGTCAGACTCATCAGAGTACATTTTTTTAGTGTTTTGTAACTGATGTTTAAGGGGATTATGAATTCCTCTTTCATCACAGGCAATCAATTTAAGCTAATTTTTTGAGTGTCCCAGTCTACACAAGGGCAGAATGTACATTACAAAGCGTAATGAAGTTAATCCAGACTGCACATAAATAGATTAGCATTGTCTTCCTAGGATTATTGTAGTATGAAATGGCATAATGGAAAAAAAAGTTTTCATCTGAAACTCTATAATGTACTTAGCAATAAGCCCTCTCGTGGCCACAGAAGAGTTAGGAATCTGGCAATTTCTTCATTGTGTGCTCCTGTCCGTGCATGTTTTAGCTATATCCAGATTTCAGTAATATCCATGCGCCATGATCAGTATTCCCTCATTCTCAAGGAAGTTACATTTTTTTCCGCCCACCCACCCTGGAAGTTACATTTATAAGCATTTAAAGGCTGCTATGCACTATTAGTTCTTTTTTGGGGGGTGGGGGCACACCCGGTGACGCTCAGGGGTTACTCCTGGCTATGCGCTCAGAAGTCGCTCCTGGCTTGAGGGACCATATGGGAAACCGGGGGATCGAACCACGGTCAGTCCTAGGCTAGCACAGGCAAGGCCGGCACCTTACCTCCAGAGCCACCGCCCGGCCCCAGACTCTTAATTCTTAACTCCAAAACTTCTTTTCTTTTAGTGTCTTCGATTAAGATGATGAAGATTTTAGTTGTATCAGAGTGCATAATCTAAGTTTTCTTTGTACTTTCTACACCCCCATCTTCTCCCTACATCATATATAACCTGGAACTATTCAGGAAATTAAAAACATTCTGAAGTTTCCTTTAGCTTTGTCTTACTGAAGTCTCTGTTATTTCTAAATCCAAAGATCATTTTATATAAGTTTGGTCCTTATGTCACTATGTTCTCTTCAAATGTGGTTATGTTTTAACTATGCGACTGTTTTACCGTTAGGTTACAATGTTACCACGCCCACCATGAATATTCTTCAATATTCTGTGGTGTCAATATTCTTCACCACTATCCACTTTCATATTGAACATAGACTGATGCCGCTGAGATCATGTGTCCTTAGGGCACACTCAGGTAAGACCCGGATTGGAGCGTGGAAATTCACTTCTATATTCATGTTTAGCTCCTAGTGAAAACTGCATTTCTAATTTTTTTTTTTTTTGGTTTTTGGGTCACACCCGGCAGTGCTCAGGGGTTACTCCTGGCTCCATGCTCAGAAATTGCTCCTGGCAGGCACAGGGGACCATATGGGGCACCGAGATTCGAACCGATGACCTTTTGCATGAAAGGCAAACGCCTTACCTCCATGCTATCTCCCGGGCCCCTGCATTTCTAATTTTTAATGACCTGCTATTGTTGAGGTTTTTGGTTGCAATTATACAAATAATTATGATTAATTGTAACAAAACTACTACATCACCAGGATTTCATTATCTCTAGACCAATTTCCTAAATACCCTTCTTCTTCCCCTACTGAGTATCCTTACTTTAGTTCTGCAACAATATCCCAGGGCTACCATACAATTAAATTAGAAACATCTTTTTGAACATTACAATAGTCAAGTTGGTCCATAATGCAAGTACCAAAGCCAAAAATATTCCTCTACTACAAAAATTTCTTTCTAGAAATTTGGAGCAAGAGAAACTTTTGTGTGAAGGAACCATAAAATAGAGTTATAAGAACAGAACACAAAATCTTAGTGAGTGTGTGAGAGACATCAAAGGCCAGTAGTGAGGATGGTTCGTTAATTATTTAATTCTTCTAGTATGTCACATGTATTTTTAGTTAATAATTGCAAGTTGGGAGCCGGGCGGTGGCGCTAAAGGTAAGGTGCCTGCCTTGCCTTGTGCTAACCTAGGTCGGACAGCGGTTCGATCCCCCGGTTCCCCATATGGTCCCCCGTGCCCCAGGAGCGACTTCTGAGCGAATAGCCAGGAGTAACCCCTGAGCGTCACTGGGTGTGACCCAAAAACAAAAACAAAAGAAAAAACAAAAAAAATTGAAAGTTATAGAGTGAATAAGCAAAATAGTTGTTTCTATATCTGGCTATGTCCTTAGGCTTACCTCCCAGGAATAGAATTACAGAATCAAGTTATATGTATGTTTTAAATTTATATGAACACATTTTTATTCACTCCAGAAAGTACAAATTAAATTACATCCTCTTGAAATATATGTAGTCTGTATTGTTAATTTCCCTGACTTAGCTTACACTAAGAATTATTTATGCAGTTAAGTTTTTTCCATTTAGTATAATTGGAAGTTTATAGACTGTAAAATTTTACAGTTTTTCAGAGAAATTGATAGACTCTGTAAATTGTCATTTCATTATCTAGTGCAGTTTGTCTCTTACTATTTTGCGATAGGCTTTTTTACGCAAAAGATATTAAATTTCCTTTCTCCACAGACTGACAGTTATTCTTTCAAATGCCACTTTTTCTTCTTAACATGGTCGTATTATCTTCAGTACAAGAAAATATTTCAAAACTTTGAAACCCGGGAGAAGGCATCACCCACTGTCTCCACTATACCACACTATCCTTGGTAAGTTTCTATTTTTGAAAACTGTATACTGAATGAAGGACTTGAAATCAGTACTGAAGAGAGTGTATTTGACTTGCATGCAAATGACTCAGACTTCATCCCTGGCATCCCATATTGCTCCCCTGAGCAGTCTAGGAGTGATCCCAGAGTGCAAAGCCAGGAGTTAACCCTGAGCACTGCTAGATATGCCACCACAAATACCTCCAAATTTAAAACATTTAAATAATTTTAAAAGCATATGCAATAAGAGACTTTATATGGATTTTAAGCCATTATCGTCTATAAAACAATATTTTCTCCAGTTATTATACTAGGAGAATAGCTATCATTTTTGATATGATGCAATATATTTTACAAAGAACAATATATTACATTCACTTCTTGAAATAAGTGGACTTTTTCCCGATAATTTACTACAAATTGTTACTTTGGTCAGTGACAAAAAAAAAAAGAAAAAAAGAGAAAATTGCCCTCTGTCATGACTGTCATGATTGTAAAATAAAAAGAAATCATTACTTTTGTGGGATAAGAAAACAATCATATTAAAGGGCAATAATTGTTCTACAAATTCTGGTAGCTACCCAAGGTCATTCCAAAGTTGGCATAATCTACAAAATTATAAAATGTTAATCCTTTTCTGCACATGAAATGACTTATCTGTGTAGCTAAAATATATCTCAGAAGCTACAGAAAAGAAAATGGGGCACCATGAGGCAAGCTACTCAAAATGAGAGCAAATTATAATGAATTTAAGAAAAGAAAAATAAATTTCTAGCCAAAGACCCTTTGAAAGTGGCAGAAAGTGACAAAGCAGGAAAATACGCAGATTTAAGGAAACAAAGCAAAGTCACATTTCAAACATTTTTAAATGACTTTATATGGTCACTTAAAGCATAAAGAAAGTCAAGCATAATGTTAAAAGAAGTACCATGTCTCCTCCCAAAAAAAGTTTCATTTGCTTGCACTTATATTTCATGTAAAAGTCACTGAAACATGCACGCTTTTAATAAAATTATAGTTTGAAATAAAGGTCTATTTTGAAAATAAATTCATGGTTGATGAGCTATCTCTCAAGATTTTTCCCGTTATAATAAAGGTAATCGCTTTCCTAAACCAAGGGTAAAACAAAGCATAAATTAAAGGATTTAAAGCAGAGTTGTAATAAGCCAACCAGCAAAGTATTTCATAAACATATGAAGGTGTTATATAACCCATGAAACAGTCAATGAATGAATCAATTATATAAGGTAACCAGGAGACCAAAAATGCTATCACTGTGATACTCAGGGTTTTTGCTGCTTTTCTTTCTCTCTTAGTCACTTTGGGTTTGCTAGTCCCCGAGAAAGCTTCTGCTTTGCTGCTAATGCTTTCTATCACTTTAGCCTGCTTATTAGCCACAAAAAAAATATTACTGTACAATACCAGCATAACAATGGCAGGTATAAAAAACAGTAGGGAATTTATCAAAATGAACAATTGATTCATAACAGGTTGACAACCTCCTACACAGTTGATAGCACTAGATAATTCCTCTAGCCCATCATCATTGGCACCCGTGTAGAACACAGATCCACTGTACACCAAAGCCAGGACCCAGGAAACACAGATACATATCCCTGACACATTCACAGTGAACTTGGTAGGGTACACCAGAGGGTCAGTTACAGCAATATACCTGTCTATGGAGATAAAGCATAAGTGGAATAAGGAAGACAAACAAAATGCCACATCACAGCAAGTGTGGAAAGTACAGAAACTTCTCCCAAAGTACCAGCAGCTCTCCACAGACCTGACCATGCTGAAGGGCATCACAGTCACACCCACCAGAAAGTCCGCACAGGCCAGAGAGGAGATGAGGAAATTGGTTGGAGAGTGCAGCTGCTTGAAATGAAGGATTGAAATAATAACTAACAGGTTCCCAAACACTGCCAGGGCTGCACCAAAACCAAACACTGCGTAGAGGATGACCCTGGACCCGGGAGAGTAGGGAGTTTTCACACAGGATCCATTCACATTCTCATAGCAGAGCTGTGGGGTTGCAGGTGAGGATGCGTTGCTGCTCATGATGCTGTGATAAATAGCCCGGAAACATTCAGAGATCTCTCCTTTACCAATCACCTCAAACAAAGCGGATCATATATCCTAAAAGGAGAGCAAAAGATCCTTTCAAAGTGAATATTGTTACTTACCAAATTTATCTTCATAGTCTTTTAAACATGGACTTTATTTTGAATCTCTGAACAGATGCTATAATAACATGTTAGATTTGATTATAAATAAATCATACCTGACATCATTTATTAGCATATTTATTCTCATTCTGTGGACTATTATTGAAAATAGTTTCTAAGTTCAGTAAGAATTAAAATATAAGAAATCTCTTGCCCCCTTTGAATTTAAATTCTTACTGGGCTTAGAAAACAAAGAAATTACTATTTCCACAAAATATTTTTTCATATATCAAATACCCTCTATGACCTGGCCTTGGTATCCTGATTGTACCTCTTTGCGATGTTAGTGAGATCTGCATGATCTGTTACTTATTAACAATCTTTTTATCCATACCATTCTCAACACTAGCTAAGTAATTAATGACCAAAACCCACAGGACACAGCAAATTGCATATCCAGAATCATCAAAAGTGTATTCCCTAAAGTTTAAGGTAGAGAACAAGGAGAAGAAACTTACATACAATAAATCCCAATTAAAATTTCTCATATCAGCGGCCAGAGAGATGGCATGGAGGTAGGGTGTTTGCCTTGCATGCAGAAGGATGGTGGTTCAAATCCCGGCATCCCATATGGTCCCCCAAGCCTGCCAGGAGCGATTTCTGAGTGTATTGCCTGGAGTAATCCCTGAGTGCTGCTGGGTGTGAACCCCCCCCAAAAAAAACTAATCATATCATATAGAATATTATACCAATATAAATTTCTGGAAATGGAAAATGAAAGAATCTTTCACGCAATATAAAAATACTTAAGCAAAACTTCCTTTTTATTATAAAATCTTTAAGCACCATAATTACAAGTATAATTGTAGTTGGGTTTCAATCAAAAACAGAACACCCCACTTCACCAGTGCAATATTCCCACCACCAATACCCCCTATCTCCCTTCTCTCCCACCCCGCCTGTATTCGAGATAGGAATTCTACTTCTCTCAGTTATTAACTAGTTATTTCCCTAACAGCATTCACCACTATTCGTGGTGAGCTTTATATTGTGGGCCACTCCTTCTGGCCCTTCACTCTATTATCTCTGGGATTATTACAATAATGTCTTTACTTTTTTTTAAAACCCATAGATGAGTGAGACTCTTCTGTGTCTATCTCTCTCCCTCTGACTTATTTCACTCAGCATAATGGATTCCATGTACATCCATATATAGGAAAATTTCATGACTTCCCTTATATCCAAGCGATGAGTGATATTATTCTGTTTATCCCTCTCTCTCTCTGACTCATTTTGCCCAGCATAAAACTCCCCATGTTCAACCATGTATAAAAAAAAATGCATGACTTTGTTTTTTTCCTGCTCTTCTTTTAAAGTTGGTTTTGAGTTCTTCAAGTTTCTAAGTTGTTGTTTATTCATGAAGCCATCTATCCTCCCTTCAAACCTGAAGTTAAGTCTGGCTGGGTGAAGTATCCTCAACAAAGCATTCGTTTCATCAAATTTTGTCACTATATCCCACCACTGCCTTCAGGCCTTGAGAGTTACTTATAATAAATCTTCTGTAAATCTTAAGGATTCATCTTGTATATAATTTCTGTTTTTGATCTTGCTGCTTTCATTATTCTATCCCTATCTGTGGTTTTTATCACTATGACTATTACATGTCTTAGAATGCTTTTCTTTGTATTTCTTTTAGCTAGTACTTTTTGGACATCCAGGATGAGATTGCATGCACTCTTTTGTTCTGAAAATTTCTTAGGAATGATGTCCTTAACTGTTGAGGTTTTCTTCTTGGGTCTCTGTGATCCCATTGATTTTTATGTTGTTTCTATTAGGTTTATCCCAGAGTTCTATTGTCCACTTTCTTAGAGGATTTTTTTCCGACCTCTTTTGTATGGAAGTATTATGCAGCTCATCTTCTATATCACTGATTCTGTGATTCTATGGCTGTTTTTCTGTTGACGAGGCTATCCAGTGAGGATTTTATGTCACCTACCAAGTTTTTCAGTCCTGCTATTTCAGTTTGAAGTTTTCTCAATTCTACTCTCATATTCTTTGGAGTTTTCTGGGCTGTCTTTTCCATCATTTCTCTATGTTTGTTGAACATTCATAACATTTCTTCTCTAAAATCCTCATCAAAAATGTTATGTAGATTGGGGTGTTGCTTGGGTCTCCAGAACTAGCTTCTTCAGTCACAAGGTGTGGTGGGATTCTGTATAGTTTTCCCATAGTCAACTTGGATGCATGGTACTCTTATTAAGTGTTGTGGTACAGTTCCTTGGCTGGAAGAAATGTGCAGCCATTGAGATAAGCATTGTTTTTGGCCTCACTCTGCTGAGCTCAAGGTGGGGATTGTCCCATTTTAAGCTCCACAATACTGTCTTAGGTGCTGCCAAATAAATGCCCCTCTTGCTTCAGTCCTTGGTGGTGTCATTTTGGTTTTTACGCCACACCTAGGAATGTTAAGAGTTTATTTCTGTTTCTGCACCCAGGAATTTCTCCTGATTTCAACAGTGTACATTTCCTACCACCAATATTTCCAGTTTCCCTCCCACACACTACCCCTCAGCCTCTATGGCAGGGGTCTCAAACTAGGGGCCCGCTGGCCTTTTGTGGCCCTCCATACAACATTTTGTGGCCCTGACCTAGAGGAATCGTTTTTTGTTTTGTTTTGTTTTAGTTGTTTGGGTCACACCACCCAATGTTCAAGGCTTACTCCTTCAGCCCCCAGGTAAATTGAGTTTGAGACCCCTGCTCTATGGTGAACACTCTTTTTCTCTCTCTATCTATCACTCTCTCTTTGAGTGCCTACCCATTTTAGTCATCATTTTCATTTATCATTGTCATAATGATCTTATCTCTGCCCCAACTGCACTTGCCCACCCCCTCCCATACTTTTTATGTCAAGCTTCCTACCGTAGACCAGTTCTCTTTGCCTTAATTTTAATTGTCTTTTGTGTATTATTCTCATACTTTATTTTAATGTCTCATATGAGTATATTCTTTCTATGTATTTCCTTCTCTCTGACTCATTTCACTCAGCATGATACTCTTCATGTATGTATATATATGCAAAATTCATGACTTTATTTTTCCCAAAGTTCCTTTATCCACTCATCTGTTCTCAGACACTAGGATTGTTTTCAGATTCTAGCAATTGTGCTAGAATCCAGGTCCACCCTAGGATGTGATCTGGTGATGGAATTATTGGATTATTCTTACTTGGTATTCCTCTCCCACCCTAAGGCATGGCCTGGTTCTTGACAATAAAAGCAGGGGTCTGAGGAAGGCAGGTTGGTCCTCTTTGGTCCTCTTCCTCTAAGATGCATTCATTCTTAGGAGCAGAAAGCTTGTGTGGTTGAATTAATTGCCTGAGTGCTGGATTTCCTGAACCCATTCTTGTACCTTTTCGCTGTGTGGATTATTTCCTCTGTCAATGATTGCTTCCAGACCTGTGTCTCACCAGATCTCATTTAGAAGCCCTGGGTTTCACTAGCACCATTCCATAGGCAATTTAAGTATTCTGGTCATTATTCCCTTTGAGGTACAGAAACTTCTTAATTTAATGTAGTCATATTTGTTTATCTATGTTTTCACTTGCTTGGTTAGTGTTGTTTAATCCTTGGAGATAACTTTAGCTTCAAAGTCATGGACATCTCTTGTTGAAAAGGCTTTCCCTGCTCCATCTCATATTTTTTTTGCTTCTTTACCAAATATTAACTGATCAGATACATTCAGATCTGTCCCAACATATTTTACTTTTTTCCATTGATATAACATTCTGCGTTTATCCCAATATCATGCTGTTTTCATTACTACCTCTTTGTAGTGAAGTTTTAAGTATTTTTCCCCAAGCATTAGCTGTTTGAGGGTAGAGGGAGAATATTGTTTCGTAAGAATTTCAAAAGTTTTGGTCTACGGGGCCCGGGATATAACATGGAGGTAAGGCGTTTGCCTTTCATGCAAAAGGTCATCGGTTCGAATCCCGGTGCCCCATGTGGTCCCCCATGCCTGCCAGGAGCAATTTCTGAGCATGGAGCCAGGAGTAACCCCTGAGCACTGCCGGGTGTGACCCAAAAATCATAAAAAAAAAGTTCTGGTCTAACTTTGAAAAATAGAATTTTTACTTTTATATGTTACATTCATTTTACATTTTCTAAACTTTTACTTTGTGACTTCCTACATTACAGTGTTTTTATGGAATCAACATATATTTCTATAGAAACATATAAAAATAAATTTCTGGCAATGACTACACCATAGTTGTCTAAAAATTATGATGTTTTGCATTCAAATACTCATAAATATTACTGACTGTAGGATAGGATACAATGATTTTTAGATGCTTTCTATAAACACAATGATTTTGACTTTTATACAGATATATTTGGAAAAAGTTCTAAAAATAGTAAATTAAAACAAATTGTATAGCTTCATGAGATAGATTTATGCTAAAATTAAGGTAACTAATTAGAGAATCCAATATGTATAAATGCTTAGAGTTTGGGTAGGGCAGATATTAAGATTTATTGAGTTGATACTATAGGTATCTTGTGGGGCCAGTATGAAATAATAGTAATGCCAATACAAGGTTAAAATTGATCTTATTTTTGACCAACAGGCCTCTGAAAAAAGATTCATTGCTATTTATAGTTAGGGAAATGCAAATAAAAACAACAGTGGCATATCACACTTGTGAAAAAGACAAATATCAAAAAGTCTGGAAACAGCCAATGTTGTCAGGACTGTACTGAGCAAGGAATCCTCATCCACTGTTGGTGGTTATATTAGCTGTTTCAATCTCTAAGGAAAGTGATGGAGTTCTATTCACAAAGATCTTCTTTCTTTAGGAACAAAGCTACCATATTACCCAGTGACACCACTTCCTGCTTTCTATCCCTCCAAAACAAAGCATTTATTCAAAAAGACACATGCACACTTATGTTCATTGTCACAATTAGTGTAAGAACAAAGATGAGGAAACAACTCAAACACCGAACTACAGATGAATGAATAAAGAAGTCATGATACACACACACACACACACACACACACACACACACACACACACACACACACACTCAATGGAACAACACTATGTAGCTCTAAGAATAAAAATCATGTAATTTTCTAATGACCTGGCACAGGCCTCAGAAGAAAGGGCATTATCCATTCACCTCTGAACCATGGAAGCCATCTACGAAACATCCAAGTTCTCTATAACATCACCAGGAAGCAATCCTCTATCACTGAAGACCCTACCACTGCTCAGACATCGAACTGCTCAGAAGAGTCTTCCCTTAACACTGAGAAGACTAACAACAACAAGGACCTGCTTACAGGATAGGGCTTCGTACATTGCCCTTTAATTACAAGGTGAGGCAGGAGGATGCTCCACATCCTGACTTCAATGCAGCATATGCAGATTCAAGGATCTTTGATACAGAAACATGATACCAACAACAGAGACTGTGTAAAAAATAAAAGTGGGTTGGCACTACAATGTATTGGATTGGACTATCTAGCTTGCCTGGAACCTAGAGTTGGTCTTATGCCAGGAAACTTCAGGGATAGGGTCTCTTTGTATTTAGGTCAAGGTTATTTCTTTCCATGCCCCTCATATTTTGGTGGGCCTATGCAAACAACACTTACCACTCTAACACCGTTTTTTACTGTGCTCCTTTGACTCTAATCCTTACAAAAACCCACTTAAATTTTTGAGGTTAACTTAAACTAATACGCATGTACATGGAAATGTTAAAAAATAGTATGCCTCTAATATTTAAGGAGTTACATAAGTGTTATGGCTTTAGATAGCCTTGTGTGCTATTAAGAAGCATTATAATGTATATAATTATATAATATTATAATTATATTATAATTTGGGGTCTTGAAAAACAATTGTAATTGTTTTTTCAAGTAATTGTACATGGATTCTGTTTTACTTATCTCAATGTTCGTTGGCCGTAAATTCAAAGTTAACATATCAGCAAGTGAACTTCTTCTGAGAATTATGTTATGAGTGACTGTCCTTCCACTGTAACCCTACCTTGTCCTCTTTCTTTGCATCTTTGTTCTCATAATTAAAATAAAAAAATATTGAAAAAAAATTTCAATGGACCAACCTTTGAGCAAAGAAGGCAACCCTATTATTACAACATTCCCTTACCATCACCAAAAGAGGGATTAAATCAGTGACTATGGTATCTAAAAATCTTTCCAAAATGTTTGTATCAAAATATGAATAAATTTCCAAATAAATAGTACACTTAATTCAAGTAGAATTATTTGATATACAAAGACCTTCAGTATGCATATTTTCAGGACTTAAAGTTTTAAATGAAATTCAAATTTATCTAGTTTCACAGTTTATCTAATAATCCTACATAATGAAATGTTATAAACTTAATAAAATGTTTATCAGTAAAAAAAAAGTCATGTAATTTTCAGCAACATAGAAGGAACTACTACAGGACAACATGTTGAATGAATACAGTAAAAAAATAAAGTAGGGGGCCTGAGCAATAGCACAGTGGTAGGGCGTTTGCCTTGCACGTTGCCGACCCTGGACAGACCTCAGTTTGATCCTCTGGCATCCCTATGATACCGTTGATCCCTGTGCCAGGAACAATTTCTGAGCATATAGCCAGTAGTAACCCCAGAGCATCACTGGATGCAACCTCCCCCCCAAAAAAGTAGAGCCAAAGTGATAGCACAAGTAGGAGATTTACCTTACACACTGTGGACCACAGTTTGATCCCTGGCATCCCATATGGTACCTCAAGTCTGCCAGGAGTACTGGTCCATCCTCCCAAAGGAAAGTAATAGATATAGAATCAGTTTTCTCATATGTAGGACTTAAAAATACACAGCAAAGTAGAAACAAAGGTTCAAAAGAAACACAATTAGACAGGGAGGTGAGGGCTTGAAAGGAACAGGCAATGAAGTTCTTGAGGGGAGGAATGTGAGTGCACTAGTGATGAGTATGGTGTTGGAATTATGTGTATCAGAAACCATTTTTTGTTTGTTTTTGGGCTGCACCCGGTGGCACTAGGTGGTAACTCCTGCCTATGCTCTCAGACATCGTTCCTGGCTTGGGGGACCATATAATGCAGTTCTTCCAGGTCAGCCGCATGCAAGGCAAATGCCCTACTACTGTACCACCATTCTGGCCCCTGGAAACCATTATTAACAGTTTTGTAAACTGCAGAATTTCAAGAAAGAAAACGAAGAATTGGAATGGTTGTGACAAGGGGAACATCAGTAGAAATGTAAAAAAACTCAGCTATCATGAAAAAATGTTTTGGTTCCTCAGAAACTTAAATCCATGATTACCATAAAATCCACAATTTTACCCTTAGAAAAATACCTGAAAGAACTGGCTACATGGGTCCAAATATTTATGCACTGTGCTCAGAGCACTTGCTTTCACAACAACACAAGACTGAAAAGAACTCAAAGTCTGTTCATTAATAAATATATGAACCAAATGTGGTATATGTATTCGATATAACAGAAAAGTAGTGAAGAACTGACAAAGTGACAATTTATAGTTGAACTTTGTAAACCCACTCATTGAGAGCAGCAGAGACAAATACAGAAGCTTATATGGGGCAACCGATAGGAAATACCAGCAATATGCAAACAAATTCAGAGACATTAAAAGAAAACTAGTGTCAGACATGACCTAGGGACAGAAAATGAGTGACAGCTTATTGGGTTCAGTGTTTTGCCAGATAGTTATAGAGGAAGGGATAGAAGTAGGGGTGGTAGTGTAAATGAAGGTGTAAATGAATTTAGAATTTGAATTAAAATTGGAATTAGAAATTGTCTAACTAGTGGTGATAACCATACTACAGAGAGAATATGCAAAACCCCAAAAAATTGAACACTATTTAAATGGTTAAAAATCATTTATATGTTATTATTTCTATATTAATTAATTAATTTTAAAATGATTTTAAAAGAAGACGGATCATGTTTTTGCTTATTTTGCCAAATACTTTGTGCTTATAATAGCTCAGTAAATAGAAAGAGAGCATAACACGATACTCTCAGGTAAGCTAGGAATGTAATCTCTTTTTACTGCAACACTCTATTTTCTCAGAGACAAAACACTGCAGTAAATGACAAATTCTGGTCCCCCCATCCAGAGTCTACTTCCAGGAATTTTCATCTGCACTTTAATCTCTGTGCCTGTTCCACCAGATCTGTTAGGATTGTGTTTCCCATATCCTAAAGTGAAGACTCAGTAGCATTTCCCACCCACCCACCCCCACCCCACCAAGAAGGGAATAAGCCCGACTGTGAAAAGAAATCCTTTCAAAAGTATGTGCACCAATTAGGAATCCCTGTGCCCTGTGGTTAATAGTTATGTGCCATACTTAGCATTCTTTGTCTGCTAGGATACATGATTTCAAAATGTGATAACTTTTCTTGTGGCTTTAAGTTGAGTAAAAAAATGCCTTCTTTGTTCTTTTTATTGTCCTTTCCTGAAATTAACTCAATTTAAAAATTCCATTTTGCTTTTGTTTGCTGTTTCTTTCAGTTTGTTACAATCACCTTTTCTGTTCAATCATTGAAAGGCGTTTTGTAGACTCTTCTGAACACACTTCAATGGTTTTCTGATATTCTGTCAAACTGAGATCCTATTTATCTCTTCACTAAAGAGTCCTCTAGTGTCATTCATATCCATGACTCTAAGTTCCATATTAGAAGACCATAACAATACATATTATTAATATCAAATTGCACCCAAGTATATTTCATTTCTGTTTGTTGATAGACATAGTGTAGATACAAAAATTATTCTGAAGAGGAGAGAAAATGCTGTACACGTTTGCATTTTAGTAATGAATAGCTATTATAATTGCTAAGTCAGAAAAGGAAAAGTATCAAATTGGTATAAGAAAAACTAGTTCTTTAGCCCAAGGAACATAATGATTAACGCAATTAGATTCAAAACGGTTGTTTTGTAGTATAGCTGTCCTAATGATGACTCTAGAAAATAGTTTTTCAAATTCACACCTTGACCTATTGGGATTTCATCTGGGGATTTCTCATTGATTTTTCTATAAGAGTAAGTGACTTGCTTATTGAGTATATATAGGTCAATCGTTACAGAGAAAAAGTGATGATTAAATACATATTTATGACTGGTGACAGTTGCAAAGAGAAATTATCGAGGTAAAAATAAAAAAATAAAAGCATATACTACTTAAAGGAGCTTTATATAAAGGTAATCATGAATGTATTGATTGAAAACAACCATTCTAGAATCTTGTCCTATATGGCTTTTACTAGATTTTATTTTATTATAACAGAGTTTAGGGAGAGGTGCTAAGATAATGGTGAAGGAAAGTAGCATGGGAATGAAACATTTTATACATGAAAACTATCATAAATTGTATTATTGATCATAGTGACTAAATTAAAAAAATAATAAGCTATTAAGACCTGTGATATAAATGAAAAAAGAATGTACTAGTAATTACATTTGACCATTTTCTCAGGTATTAAATTCTATTGTTTTCCAGGTATAATGAAAATTGGATTCCCTTTTGCTTTAAGATAATTAAGAACAAAATTTTGAAATGCGAATAGAATCATCATGAGCAGCAGCAACTCATCTTTCCCTGGAGCCCCACAGCTCTGCTATGAGAATGTGAATGGATCCTGTGTGAAAACTCCCTACTCTCCCGGACCTAGGGTGATCCTCTATGCAGTATTTGGCTTGGGGGCTGTGCTGGCAGTGTTTGGGAACCTCCTGGTTATGGTTTCAATTTTCCATTTCAAGCAGCTGCACTCTCCAACCAATTTCCTCATCTCCTCTCTGGCCTGTGCGGACTTTCTGGTGGGTGTGACTGTGATGCCCTTCAGCATGGTCAGGTCTGTGGAGAGCTGCTGGTACTTTGGGAGAAGTTTCTGTACTTTCCACACTTGCTGTGATGTGGCATTTTGTTATTCTTCTCTCTTCCACTTGTGCTTCATCTCCATAGACAGGTATATTGCTGTTACTGACCCCCTGGTGTATCCTACCAAGTTCACAGTGAATGTTTCAGGGATATGCATCAGTATCTCCTGGGTTTTCCCCCTAGTATACAGTGGAGCTGTATTCTACACCGGTGCCAATGATGATGGGCTGGAGGAATTATCTAGTGTTGTCAACTGTGTAGGAGGTTGTCAGACAATTGTAAATCAAAATTGGGTTTTGGTAGATTTTCTAGCCTTCTTTCTACCTTCACTTATTATGATAATCCTCTATAGTAATATTTTTCTTGTGGCTAGACAACAGGCTAAGAAGATTGAAAATACCAGTAGCAAAACAGAATCATCAGATAGTTATAAATCTAGAGTGGCAAGAAGAGAGAGAAAAGCAGCAAAAACTCTTGGCATCACCGTAATAGCATTTATGATTTCATGGCTTCCATATAGCATTGATTCATTAATTGATGCCTTTGTGGGATTCATAACGCCAGCCTATATTTATGAGATTTGTGTCTGGTGTGCTTATTATAACTCAGCCATGAACCCTTTGATTTATGCTCTATTTTACCCATGGTTTAGAAAAGCCATATTCATTGTTGTGAGTGGTAAGATTTTTAAGGACAGTTCAGCAACAATGAGCTTATCTTCTGAACAAACATAAGCGATTACTTTGAGGAAGATGAAGATGTCTTTAGATTCTGAAAATAAAATTTTACAAAATATGTAAGATTATTAATGAAAACTAATCAAACTTCTTCAAATTTAATAATATAAAATGTTTTCAATCTCTTTAGAATATCTACTTCTTTATCATATCTCAAAAACTAATAACAAAGTTTAAATTTATAATAGTTCTATCTGCTTCAAACATTGCATACCTTTAAAGATATTTTCTTCCCCAATTTTTCTAATTCAATTACCTCTTTTTTTGACTCTGGTATGTCATCTGAAAGCATCGTTTTTTCTTAGTGACTTTTATCTTTTCTTACAATATAGTCCATCAAAGGTTTCACCTGCATATATTTTCCAGATTATTGATTAATATTGCTTTATTAAAAGTTCCAGGAAATGGGGCCCGGGAGATAGCATGGAGGTAAGGCGTTTGCCTTTCATGCAAAAGGTCATCGGTTCGAATCCCGGTGTCCCATATGGTCCCCCGTGCCTGCCAGGAGCAGTTTCTGAGCATGGAGCCAGGAGTAACCCCTGAGCACTGCCGGGTGTGACCCAAAAACCAAAAAAAAAAAAAAAGTTCCAGGAAATGCCTTTGGGAAATAATGTATTGTGCTTAACGTCTGAGGAAAGGGAGCTGGAATATTTGTCTATAAACTTTGTAGGGTAGCACAACTATTATGTATAGCTGAAAACCAGAAGAGATCTCAGTGTATGAAATGAGGTGAGAGTATTTACAAATGTAAATGACATTTTATGAATTTTGTGATAACCTAGCAACTTATTCTTATCCTAAGTAACATTTTTCCCACCTTCCATACAAGAAGTTATTGTTCATCTAGAATTCATTGTAATTCTAAGGGTGATTATTTTTCTGATCTTCTTACTGTCTTTATTTCTTTTTTTACAGTTGCTTTTTTAAGATGTGAGCATGCATAAGTATATCACATATTTTATACATACACAAATTCATGCAAGTTGTGAAAATATTAAAGCATTAACACGAGATCATCTGGTATCAAATCTAGACATTGAGACCTCTAATTAATCTGCTCTACAAATTGAACAATATCCCTAGCTTCCTCCTCTTCTCCCTTTTCTTTTCTCATCTTTTTTCCTTCTTTTTCTTCTTCCTCTTTCTCCTCCTCTTCTTGTTCTTCTTCCTCTCTTCCTCCTCCTCTTCCCATTTTCTTCTTTCTTCTCCACTTCCTCTTCTTCTTCTTCTTCTTCTTCTTCTTCTTCTTCTTCTTCTTCTTCTTCTTCTTCTTCTTCTTCTTCTTCTTCTTCTTCTTCTTCTTCTTTCTTCTTCTTCTTCTTCTCCTCCTCCTCCTCCTCCTTCTTCTCCTTCTCCTTCTCTTCTTCTCCTTCTTCTTCTTCTTCTTCTTCTTCTTCTTCTTCTTCTTCTTCTTCTTCTTCTTCTTCTTCTTCTTCTTCTTCTTCTCCTCCTCCTCCTCCTCCTTCTTCTCCTTCTCCTTCTCTTCTTCTCCTTCTTCTTCTTCTTCTTCTTCTCCTTCCCATTTTTCTTCTTACCCTTCTTTTGCCTCCTCTTCCTTTTCTCACTCTTCCTCCAACTCCTCTTATTATTATTCTCTTCCTGGGTCTCTGGGAACCAGCGATTCCTATATTGTTTCTGTTGAGTTTATCAAAGACGTCTGTTTTAATCTGTTCACATTCTTTGAGTAGTTTATACATTGTTTGATCATTTGTTTTAAGGTTCTTTTCTAATTTCTTCCGCTATATGGAGTTGTTCTGCATTTTGTCCTCTGGCTCACTGACCCTGTCCTGGCTGCTTTTACTTTGTTGGAGAGGCTTTCCATTAAGGTTTTCAATTCAACTACCAAGTTTTCAGAACTGTTATTTCAGTATTAAGTTTTCTGATTTCTATCTCCATATTCTCTTGATTCTTTTTGTTTGTTTGTTTGTTTGTTTTTGGGTCATACCCGGCAGTGCTCAGGGGTTACTCCTGGCTCCATGCTCAGAAATTGCTCCTGGCAGGCACGGGGGACCATTTGGGGCACTGGGATTCGAACCGATGACCTTTTGCATGAAAGGCAAATGCCTTACCTCCATGCTATCTCCCGGGCCCCTCTCTTGATTCTTATTTGTGTTCCATTCAACTTGATCTATGCTTTCTTTGAGCTCTATGAACATCCTCCATATTTTTTTCTCTAAACACCTTATCTGAGAGGATACCTAGCTGGTTGGTGTTTTTCGAGTGATCAGAGCTGCCATTTTCATTCACTATACTTTGGGTTGTCCTTCATTGTTTTCCCATTGACACACTTGTAGTGTGGTTTTCACTATGTGAGGATTTGGGCCCTAAAAAGATTATGTGGTCTGGCATCTTCTTGGCTGCCTCACATAGAAAAATAGGCAGAAAACAAGGCAGCAGTCTTTCATAATGGCTCTCTTGTGCCCAAACACATGGCAGGAGTCAGCACCCACCTTTATTGGGTGGGGGCAGCTTACCAGGTTTGGGTCTTGAAGAGATTATGTTGGCTAGTATCATCTTGGCTGCCTCATGCAGAAAAGCAGGCTCCTATCTTTACTTCTTCTCAGAAATGTGTGATTAGATTTTTATAGATAACATACATCATATTCTGTTAATAGACATTGAATACTACACATTTCAGGAAGCTATATATAAAACATACTCTCAGCTTTTCTTTTTCAAAAACAAAACTTATTTCTGGTATAAAATTTGCAAGTTTTAGAGTACAGATGAAATACACTTCAATAAAAATAATACAGAAATTTTCTTATATTTTATAAATTTTACAACTAGAACTCATGATGGCATTGTACTAAAATTGGTACTAGATGATGTAAAATTAAATAATAAAAACTAAGCTTTATTTTATGTCATGCAAATAATTAATGTTCTTAATTGTGTATATTTGTAAACATATAAATACTAGCTTGACCAGAAGATTAAGACTGACAGAAATGGTAAATGATTTTGACAAAGTGATATGATTTTCTCATGATGTGATAAAAATGGCATGCAATTTCTATAATCTTCTTTCCAAAAATCCATTTAAAACCATAAGACAAATACTTATAGAGGATTATTCTAAAAGATACCTGATAATACTACTCAAAACTTCACAGTGTTCTGTTAAATATGTACAATGTTAAAAAAAAAAAAAAAGACTTTTTAGGTAATGGAGGTGACATGAGAGTGAATGAGATCCAATTACTTCAAAAGGGTTTTGAAGTAATATGTGCTCCATAATATGTGCTGACATGCAAAACAAATCTTGATCTTTCTTTGATATTGATGTCTTTCTGGAAATCACAAAAGAAGTCAGAATTAGGGACAAAGTCTTAATTATGCGAAACTCTTTCATCCAAGTTCACGGTGTTTCATCTATATTTTACTGCTAAAACATCAGCTACACCTAGTAAAAGTCTCAGAAACTTAAGGGCAACATTTTATCTACATGCTTCTCTCTTTCCTAAGAAATTTGTAGACATAGCTCTTTGTTATATTTTAGGCATCAGCTTTAAAATTGCTTTACATGAAAAAAGGTCCTGTTGCCAGGATTGTGGCTCAGGTGGTGGATCACATTCTTAACATGTACAAGACCCTGTGTTTGACACCCAGAACTGCCTATCCCCCAGGCTCCATACCACATAACCCTAGCACTGATAGCAATAGTATCAGACCTTCAAATATTGTGAAGAGCGATCTTACATATCAAACACACACACACACACACACACAGAGTAAACCAGTTTTGTTGTTAATTTCATAATTTTATTTTGTTTTCTTTTACTCACATGAGTGAATAAATCAGGAGATAAATTAATGAAAATCTCTCTACCAGAATTAGCAGAATGCATGCAAATGAAATGTAAAGAATTAAATATATGTTTGCTTTGTGTAAATACTTCTGTGCAAGTACATCAAGTGGTTTAGCAATTTGGGATTCAGCAAGCCATGTATCCTTAGGACTCAGTCAATAAAGACTATGGAATTTTATTTCAGAAGATCTTAACATAAGAGCATCTTTTGAAAGAACTGTGAAAAATTATTTGAGGATTCAGCCATTCATGAACTTGAGTTCAGCATAACTAAATGCTCTCTTTGCTTGTTAAGTATTTTTAGAGAAACTTCAAAAATTTTTGTGCAATCTTACAGAACGTTTATGGGAGCCTGACCATGACAAAGCAGCCTGTGCCAGATCACTATGATGCTTTGGGGATAATTGGCATTGGGATCCAGGTATTTCCAAATTATGTGCTTGTTTAAACATTCACCTTAATAAATTTTAGATACTAAAAATGGAAATAAAATAAACTAAAATGGATTCTGATCATCTAAATTCATGTTTTAAAAGTACCGATATATATATTTATATATATACATATATATACAATGAGCCAAATTTTAATCCAAATTAATTGAAAAATGGTCAGGCTAATTTTGGAAGTAAAGATTACAGCCTTCATCATATATATTACAATTGAAAATTAAATGGAAAAAAGAGAAAAATTTTTTCTAAACATTGTCAGAGTAAGAAGTAATGGAGAATGTATGCTAAGAAAGCTGAACATTTCATCTGAAAACATAGCCATGAAACTCTTTGTCAAGTTGTGGAAGGGCAGAGTACAGAAGTGCCAGGGAAATAAGAATGTAACAGTGATATTGTACAAATAATTTTATCCCTTGATAAAGTAATTTTTAATGTTTAATATACATTATATTTGCTATCAAAAGAAGTATATTAGGAGCCAGATTATTTAAAGTTGCCTGAATGAGCTATCACCATTTGTAGGCAACCCTCTGACAGTATATAGTGGGCATTTTTAGAATTGGAAGAGAGCAGAGTAGAGAAGGCTGAGTGTGGGTTAGAAATAAATGCCAGGTATAGAATATTCTACACAAAAATAGGATGTGAAATACCCAGAGTTCAGTAGTAGGAGCTGTATTCATCCTGATGCTTTTTGCAAGAAGATAAGGAATATATATATTAATAATCTCTGGATTGAAATAGAGGAGGGGAAAACAATGCAATAGATTCTTATTACTGGGGGCCTGGCGGTGGCGCTGGAGGTAAGGTGCCTGCCTTACCTGCGCTAACCTAGGACGAACCGCGGTTCGATCCCCAGTTCCCCATATGGTTCCCCGTGCCTGCCAGGAGCGACTTCTGAGCCAATAGCCAGGAGTAACCCCTGAGAGTCACCAGGTGTGGCCCAAAAAAAACAAAAAGTAAAATAAAATAAAAATATCCTTATTACTGAACTTTATCATTGCTGGAGTTAAACTGTTATGATTGTTATATCAGCCTATGAATGTACTGAGAATTTTTACCTAAGAAGTTAGGCTGATATACTCAATCATTAAAATTTTTCTCTGCTCCAAATCCTGTTTTTTAGTGTTGTTTACTAGAAGTGTTGTGGTTCTAAAACTGAACCTATATTGTCTCAACTATGAATTGATCACTTTCAACCAGAAATCAAAGATTTATTTATGAATATAAGTTTTGAATTTTATTGTAGTTCAGAAAACATATTTACAATGGTGTTGACATTTATGTTATTGATGAACAAACTCTGCACATTTGCTACCACCAATATGTCCAAGATCCCTCACCACAGTCCTTGACTCAACTCAATAGTACATGAAAAAACATGACCTCACGCTTATCACCTTTGAAGTTGTTTAAAAAGAAACAGTAAAATCTAAAGTAAAAAAGAGATGAATTCTACATTCCATGGTAGCCTAACAATGGCTTCCAAAAATGTTCATATTCTAGTTTCAAATACTCCACCTGAAAAATGGAACTTCCAGTTCTGAGTCTGAGAGGAGGAGATAATACAGGACTATCATCCACTTGGTTCCACATGATAACTAAGGTTCTAATAATGGTGACAAAAAGGTAGACATTTAGTCAGATATAGCTTTATCTATTGATTCTTGATGGATTCCCTCCAGAAGAAATCAATCTATGAAATAAATATATTCAGAAACAATAAGACCTGACCAGACTAATGAAAAATCCTCTGTTCAAACCCCTTGATTTGGCTTTTGACTTAGAAACATATATATATGTATATATATACATATATATACATATATACATATACATATATATATCCCTACATAGTGTTGAATAACAGCCCTGGATGGGGTTGGATGATGGTGGGTGGATGAAGGGGCCTTTCTCTGCCAGCCCAGGCCACTCGTCTGCTAGACCCTTCAGCGGGTCTGAGGGTTCAGGGTGGCGGTGAGGAAGACTCACATCAGTCAGGTTTCAGGAGACATCAGCTTTATTCAAGGCCCTAGCCACCTACTAACCATTTAAGCAGCCTATTCCCCTGCCCTGTCATCTTAACATGTTTCATCTACCTCCACCCTGCCAGCTCTCCTGCTTCTCTCTCCATCTCTCATACCCTTTCCTGCCCTTGAGGCTATCTTTGGTACTTCTCAAAGACCCCTCCCAGAAATGGGCAGGTCTTACTAACAGGCAAGGTTACAAAGGAAAAATAAGGGATGGGGTAAAGAATGTCATTGAATTTAGAAGTGTTTAGAGAAAATTGAGATTCATAAAATTTTAAGAGTTCATCTAAGTGGAGCAGGAATGATAGCTCAGCAGTAGGGCATTTGTCTTGTACACAGCCAACCCGGGAGGAACCCGGTCTGATCCCTGGCATATCAAAAGGACTCCCAGCCTGCCAGGGGTGATTTCGAGAGCAGAGCCAGGAGTAACCCTTGAGCTTTGCTGGGTGTGGCACAAAATAAAATAATTTTTTTAAAAAGTTAAAGAAAGAGTTCATCTGGGCCCCGGAGATAGCATGGAGGTAAGGCGTTTGCCTTTCATGCAAAAGGTTATCGGTTCGAATCCCGGTGCCCCATATGGTCCCCCGTGCTTGCCAGGAGCAATTTCTGAGCATGAAGCCAGGCGTAACCCCTGAGCACTGCCGGGTGTGACCCCCCACCAAAAAAAAGAAAGAGTTCATCTAAGAAGACTGAAACAATGCTGTCACTTTTTTTTATGGAATATGAAACTTCAGAGGACAATAAAAACTAAGTCAGTTTTTAAAAACATAAGCCAAATATTATTGTGCTTGTGGATTTTTTCTCAGGGCGTGCTTTTACTAAAAATGAGCATGTATAAGGTAGGTGACTATGAAGTTAGTACTAGAATCTGAATACTATTGCCGTCAACTCAGGCTATCATACTCTGGAGGATCATGCTATTAGCAATAAAAATGTCTGAAGTAGGTATTTATTAACTTGCATACAATAAGTAGTGATAGTTTTTTTTTTGAATTTCAACTTGAAGTCTATAGTATTTTCAACCATTTGAGTGTAGACAAACACCATAGTAATATAAACAATACCTCTAATTTTACAGCTATTAGAATTCAATATTATTGTACCATAGCTTAGATGTTGTAAATAACATAAGATTATTTGTGCTCATTTTCACTTTAAATTAAAATAGTTAATACTTCCTAGAGAAGCATATATGATTATATTACAAACTTTGTAGATGATGACTTTGATCATTGTAGTTCAATATTGTTTTAATCCCTTTATAAAGCTATGTTTTAAATTATTCCCCATGTAAAGTTTTATTGAGATAACTTCCTTTGTTATTACCAGATCTCTAAAAGTTTTCATGGCATAAAACATTAAAAATATGGTCAAAGAAATGGTCTAGGGGTTACAGTATTTTCTTTACAAGTGGCAGACCCCAGTTCAATCCACAATACTTCATCAGGTCCCTTGTATCCAGTGGGTGTGAGTCTTGAACATATAGAGTCATGAGAAATCTCTAAGAACTTATGTGTGTGGTCTTCCCCAATATTTTTTAATAATAGTAAGAATGCCTACATTAGAAGAGCACAGGAGTTAAGGCATTTGCCTTGTGCCTGACCAAAACCCAATGCAAGCCTTGGCACAACATAGAGTCCTGCCAGGAATTATTCCTGAGTAAGGAGAAAGGCCTGAGCATAGCTGTGTGTGACCCAAAAAGTAAAGAGAAAGAAAG
The DNA here is from genome assembly GCA_004027635.1 of Crocidura indochinensis. Taxonomy (NCBI): domain Eukaryota; kingdom Metazoa; phylum Chordata; class Mammalia; order Eulipotyphla; family Soricidae; genus Crocidura; species Crocidura indochinensis. Next base: position 18,888 of record PVKC010000883.1, on the reverse strand, counting down.
GAAAGAGAAAAGAAAGAAAGAAGGAAAGAAAGAAAGAAAGAAAGAAGAAAGAAAGGAGAAAGAAAAGAAGAGGAAGGAAGATAGAATGAAAGAAATTGAAAGCAAGAAGTAAATAAATGAAAGGAAAAAAAATTTACTTCAAATTTAGTTAGTTCACACTGAACCAGAGAAAGCTACTAAAAGACATTTTTTTTTCCAAGCTTACAGGGAATATTTACACAGCTCTTTTCTTTTGTCCGAAGGTCTTTCCCAAATTTCTGGATGCAACATTTATGCTTCTCGTATTTTCTCATTTCAAAGATAATGTTGGGTTTCAAACCCTGAAGTCCAAATCCTGGCCTGTCACCTGCTAAGGTCGCTTTCTGCTCTGCGGAGTCCATCACAGCTATGATTCTAGTTCTCATTTTGCTCCAATTCATTGTACATATTATTATTCACTGCATCGTGGCACTTTTTTTTCCTGTGTTTCTAGGGTTTACAGGAAATTTGTGTCCCTGACATACTTTTACATTTTAATCCTATGAACTTCCTATTCTATGATCAGTTCTATTTCTTTCATGATATGTATTTGTTTATGTGTCTGTGTGTTTGGCAGGTTTGGGTCAGGGGTTGTTGAGCCACACCTGATGGTGCTCATGGCTATTTTCATCTCTGTGTTTGAGGATAGATTCTGGCCAGTCTCAGGGAACCATGCAATGTCAGACACCAAACATGAGTGTAAAGCACACTCAACCACTGAGCTCTCTTTTTGCCTAGTGTCTAATGTCCTGATAGCATAAAGATAAAGTAGATTCATTAGAGATTTCAAAAAGGGTCGAGATTAAGGAGAAGAAAATCACTGAATTCTATGTGTTTTGTTTGCAAACCAAAGACTAATGATGCCTACAAACTGTGTGGGCTCATTATAAGTGAGATGCAGGACATTATAGGTCCTTAAAAATATTAGTTCTTTCCTTTCACATCAATTCCTTTTCTCTTGAAATTAAACCTGGATACAAAAAACTTTTACAGAAACAGCATTTTCTGTTTCTGAAAAAAGTAAGAAATACACAGTTTCACATTGTGAAGTTTCTGAGTCTTATTCTCAGCACAGAAAGTATTAGAATTAGATATGGTTGAGAATTTACTTCTAAGAAGGTAAGGGGAAAATGTTGAAAATAGCTTGCAAATTGAACATGCTATACTTAAGTCTTTATTGATATAAAGGAAGGAAATATTATTAAAATACACTTAAAACTTCATTTAGCAATTAACTTGTAATAATACGAGTTAGTGAGTTGCTTCCACTTTCTTAATTGAAGTATAATGTACAAAATATGTTAATTTTAGTTTTACAACAGTAATTTAACATTTTTACACATTGCAAAGAGTTAAATGGGAAATAAAAGATAGTACTTCCAGGGCAAGAGTGATAGTGCAGTGAAGTGGCAGGACGTTTGCCTTGCACACGGCTGACCCAGAATGAACCTGAATTCGACCCCTCGGTGTCCTCTATGGTCCCCCAAACCAGGAGTAACCCAGGAGTAACCGTTGACCATCACTAGTTGTGGCCCAGAAAAAAAAAAAAAAGATGGTATTTCCAAAGAAAAGTCAAACTATTTTTTTTTGTTTTTTCGGGCCACACCAGTTTGATGCTCAGGGGTTACTCCTGGCTAAGTGCTCAGAAGTTGCCCTGACTTGGGGAAAACCATATGGGACACTGGGGGATCGCACTGCGGTCCTTCCTTGGCTAGCGCTTTCAAGGCAGACACCTTACCTCTAGCGCCACCTCTGGGCCCCGAAGTAAGTACATGTTTTTTTGTTTGTTTATTTTTTGTTTTTCGGGCCACACCCATTTGATGCTCAAGGGTTACTCCTGGCTAAGCGCTCAGAAATTGCCCCTGACTTGGGGGGACCATATGGGACACCGGGGGAATCGAACTGCGGTCGCAATCTTTCCTTGGCTAGAGCTTGCAAGGCAGACACCTTACCTTAGCACCACCTCGCCTGCCCTCTTTTTTTTTCTTCAAATATATATATATATGTATATATATATATATATATATATATTTGGTTTTTGGGTCACACCCGGTGATGCTCAGGGGTTACTCCTGGCTATTCGCTCAGAAATCGCTCCTGGAAGGCACGGGGAACCATATGGGGAACCGGGGGATCGAACCGCGGTCCGTCCTAGGTTAGCGCAGGCAAGGCAGGCACCTTACCTCCAGCGCCACCACCCAGCCCCTTTTTACAAATATTTTAACTAGGAAAATAATTTGGAAAATAAAAGGTATCTCTCTAGCAAAACAAAGACAGAAAGAAAGAAGAAAGAAAAAGCACTAGTTCACTAACAGTAAATCACTTGCTCACCATAAATTGTTCACTAAATAAAATAAATCAAAATTCATGAATTTTATTGACAAAATAAAACATTCCTTGCTTTTCAGATTTATAAATCTATACTATTCCTCTCTAAATATACGTATTTAATAGACTTCAAATTAATATGCAAGTGCATCAAACTGGTGTGGCCCAAAAACCAAAAAAAAAAAAAAAAGAATTGCTGAAATCTGTCCAGCCACTGTAAGGGGACAGACATAAGCCAAGAACTCAGAAACCTTGACCTTGGTGCTATTTAAATTATTAATTGGGAAATGACTTCAATAATAAATATAAAATTAAAGTAATGAGAGTTCTGTAGAATAGAGGTAAATAGAAGAAAAGCAGAAATTGAGTGCAATTACTGATAACTCATGAGACTTTATTGCCTCACCTAAAAGTTGGAGTCTCAAATACCTTTCTTTTCTTTTCTTTTTTTTTCTGGCAACTCCCATTTGATGCTCAAGGGTTACTGGCTTGGGGGGACCATATGGGCCGCCAGGTGATCGAACCTCGGTCCTTCCTTGGCTAGCTCTTGCAAGGCAGGTACCTTACCTCTAGCGCCACCTTACCATCCCCAATACCTTGCTTTTCAAAGAAAAATCACATACTGAAGTGTGTAGGAAAGTAATATTTTAATCTCATGTTTTTTTAAAAGAATGACAAATCAAAGTGGCAAAATGTGAATCATTTTAACTTTACAAGAATTTTGAACTTTTAATTTCTATCATTCAAAAAATAAGATTTTTTAATAATTTCAAATATATACTCAGTCATCACTGAAATAGATAAACCATACTTACAAATCTGTTTCTTGATGGGGCTCCAAGAAGATAGGGATTTTAATAATCACATTGAAAAAAATAAAAGAAGTTGTAGACTCTTAATTAAGTTTATACAAAATGATTTAAGATCAGAATTCAAAGTATGCAAAAATAGGTTTTAAATATCTGAATAATTAGAGAGCAAACATACAAGCCCCTGAGGTTACTCACTCTGTGACCAATGAAGGAAGGTTGCAACAATTGCTAAAATCTGGGGCCCGGGAGATAGCATGGAGGTAAGGCGTTTGCCTTTCATGCAAAAGGTCATCAGTTCAAATCCCGGTGCCCCATATGGTCTTCCGTGCCTGCCAGGAGCAATTTCTGAGCATGGAACCAGGAGTAACCCCTGGGTGTGACCCAAAAACCACAAAAAAAAAAAAAAAAAGAATTGCTAAAATCTGAGACCGGTGAGGTGACGCTAGAGGTAAGATGTCTGCCTTGCAAGCGTTAGCCAAGGAAGGACCGAGGTTTGATCCCCCGGCGGCCCATATGGTCCCCCCAAGCCAGGGGCAATTTCTGAGCACTTAGCCAGGAATAACCCCTGAGCATCAAACTGGTGTGGCCCAAAAAACCAAAAAAAAAAAAAAAAAAGAATTGCTGAAATCTGTCCAGCCACTGTAAGGGAACAGACATAAGCCAAGAACTCAGAAACCTTGACCTTGGTGCTATTTTCCTCCAACTGCATAACTGTTTTCTCAAGGAGATAATGAATTAGGAGCCAAATATTTGCACAAATCTTTGTTTTTCCCTTTCTCTAAACATAGAAACAAAGAAATATGTCTATTTCTAAACTAAGTTGTTTTTTTCCTTCTCCACTTCCATCTTGCAGGTCATCGGATAGCCCAAACACCACATATCCTTCCTGTAAAGACTGATCCCTTGCCTGCATTCAGCAGGCAAGAGTCATTCTTGGTACAAATCAATAGTAGGTGTCCTTGGTGAGAAGATTTCTCGGCTCAAAATGAGTTTCAGGGCTTTTCTGAACCATCGGTAGGAGAAAACATAAATGATAGGGTTGCAGGCTGAGTTGAAGTAAGCAAACCAGATAAAAATGTCAAATACCAATGGGGGTGTGATGAAGTTTAGGAGGCTGTCAACCAGCGTATCGATGGTGAAGGGCAGCCAGCACAAGAGATAGATGCCTACAGCGATGCCCAGGGTCTTTGCAGCTTTTCTTTCACGCTTGGACGCCCCAGCCTGATTTTTGCTCAAGGTGCTTATCTGCTGAGCCTGTCGTGTAGCAACTATGAATATCTTCACGTATAAGCTGATCATGATCAAACAGGGGAAAAAGAACACTGGGAAGTTTAACCAGCCCCAAAATTTATTGAAAAGTAGCTGGCAGCTGCCCACACAAGGCATCTCCTCCAGCCACTGGCTGAGAGCTTGGTCTACCACATCTGTGTAGAGGAAGAAGGCAGTGTAAGTTGCTGGAATGCCCCAGCCTGCTAGGATGTACCTAAAGGCGACCCTGACTGTGAACTTGGTGGGATAGATCAGCGGCTCACAGATAGCACAGTGGCGGTCAATGGAAATAAAACAGAGGTGGAAAATAGAGGTGAGGCAGAAGAGGGTGTCCAGGTAAGTGTGCAAGCGACAGAGAAAGTCTCCGAAGAACCAGCAGCTTTCTACTGAGCGAACTGTGCTGAGGGGCAGCACAAGCAAACCCAGAAACATGTCAGCCAGGGCCAGGGAAAGCAACAAAAAGTTGGTGGGTGTGTGAAGTGCTTTGAAGTAGGACACGGCAAATACCACAAACAAATTTCCCAGAACTGTTATTAGCATACCGAACACACAAATCAGATAGATGGCCAACTGGATGCCCAGAGGATGGATGGTCCTGGGACAAGACCCATTCACCTGATAGCACAGTGCCACAGCATGCTCTTCAACATCTGGTGTGCCAGCAATGCTCATTGGTGCTCTTCACTCTCCCCTCTTCTTTAGGAACTGCCCACCTATTTACACACGCACACGCGCGCGCGCGCGCACACACACACACACACACACACACACACACACACACACACACACCAAAACAGAAACAAAAAGTTCTGCAACTGATTAATAATTAGAAAATGATATCTGGAAGCAAAGTAAATGACAACTTAAATGAACTCTCTCTGCAGCAGAGGAGGGAAACTGCAGCTTCCCTTTGACATGCCTGTTAAGAGACAGTTTCTACTAATTCGAGTATTAAAATAGCTCTCAGAAGTAGAAGCATATTTGAACGAAATACATAAGCTAAATAATAACCCAAATAAGGTAATATAGTAAGTTTAATGAAGATATGACTCTTTCATTTTAATGTTATTAAAAGTCAAATGAAATGTAAACTTTTGATTCTGAAATGAGTTTATAATGAATTTTTATTAACTATTACTTGGGGATGAAGTATCTTCTGAACTCCTTCCTTCAAAAATTAAGTCAATTAGCAAAAAACATTGGAAAATAAAGAAGATTTTAATCATATCAACTCTTCCTAAAGAAAGAATATGAACATAAAATATTTAAAATAGCAATAAAATGTGCCTATGCAAAAGAGGAACAATGCCACAAGGTAGTATTGGTACATCTGGGGGATGAGGGAACAAGTCCAACATTCCCTGTCACTTGGTTTTAATATGAATTCTATACAAAGAGACTTTACTACCAGAATTCCTTATTGAACAGATATCAAAAGGGGGAAAAACAAACAAACAAACAAAAAGCAACAGTGGTTGGGACCAGTGAGGTGGCGCTGGAGGTAAGGTGTCTGCCTTGCAAGCGCTAGCCAAGGAAGGATCACGATTCGATCCCCCGGGGTCCCATATGGTCCGCCCAAGCCAGGGGCAATTTCTGAGCGCTTAGCCAGGAGTAACTACTAAGCATCAAACAGGTGTGGCCGAAGAAAAACAAACAAAAAAAACAAAAAACAGTGGGCAAAATTGTCACTATATAAGAGGATATTCAAAAAGAGTTATAGATGTTAAGAGAATGCATATGTCCCTTTTGTCTTTAGAAATAGTCAGGGGAGGGAGCCAGGAGGTGGCGCAGGAGGTAAGGTGCCTGCTGCCTTGCCTAGGACGGACCACGGTTCAATCCCCCGGTTCCCATATGGTCCCCCGTGCCTGCCAGGAGCGACTTCTGAGCGCATAGCCAGGAGTAACCCCTGAGCGTCACTGGGTGTGCCCCCCCCCAAAAAAAAAAGTCAGGGGAGGGAGGGTGCTGAGTCAGAGTGTTGGTTTGTGATTTGGCCACCTGGAGGCTGCAAAGGACTCCAGCAGTCCTAATTTATATTAAATATCAATAAAATGGTAAAAAGAATAAAAGGATGAATATACTATAACTATTGTGGTAATCAATTTGATGTTTAATTAAAATATTTAAGTGTAGGCTTCATGCCTGAAACTGTATAATGACAAGTGACATTTATATATTAATTATAGATCATTGCACTGAAATTGCTAAAATATGACAGAAGCTCAGACATTAAAAAACACATAAGCTGGGGCCGGGCTGTGGTGCAAGAGGTAAGCCTTGCCTGCGCTAGTCTTGGATGAACCAGACCGCGGTTCAATCCCCCGGTGTCCCATATGGTTCCTCAAACCAGGAGCGACTTCTGAGCGCATAGCCAGGAGTAACCCCTGAGAGTCACTGGATGTGGCCCAAAAACCAAAATAAAAAAACAACACATAAGCCAAGCAACTGTAGCCATCATTTATTTAATATATTGTTATGCTTTTCACTTTCTCTCTTCTAGTCACATATGCCTAACAAAATAGATAATAATATGCTATATTAAAGAAGATTAAAATTAAAGCATTTTTCAAAGTTAGTTTTGTATGCTTTCAGTTTTCTAAAAAATTTGCACATCTTCAGGAACTTTCTGGTAGGAAAAATTCTTTATCTGAAAACTATTGAAATTCAAAACAAATTAAATTGGATTTATGTACTACTTACAGAGGTAGAACTCTAAATCACTTCATAGGAAGAAGTTGTTTTCTATCAGCAAAGGGGAGAAATGTGCAAGCCGTAGGTGATTTTATACTCCAAATGGAAACTATTTCTTCATGTCATATGCTAACTAAATGGGCAGTGGAAGAGTATCAAGGGACCTAGTTTGCACTATCAGAAAGTCTCAGTAGTTTAAGGCTCCTTTCCTATATGTGGTTATGCTGTCTGGCAATTAATTGCATCCAAAATGCAGAGATTTTAGATTTGTATATTGTTTTGTTTAATTTTGTCCTTTCATTTACCACTTCTGCTTTTGGATTCTTTGTTCACCTTTCCTCAATATGAAAAATAATTGATCATAAGTCCTTATATTAATTGTGACATTCCCCTCCCACCTGTATTTTGATGATTAAAAAATTTAGTCTTCACTTCCCAAAGACTGAATTTTGTGGTCATATACATATTTTTGACTCAAAAATAATCTTTCTCCTGCTGCATGCCTTCTGAATACCTATAACTATATATATGTATACACACACAAATATATATATATATATATATATATATATATATATATATATATATGCTTTTTGGGCTACACCTGGTGAAGCCCAGGTGTTACTCCTGGCTCTGTGCTCAGAAATAGCTCCTTACTTGGGGTACCATATGGAAGGCTGGGGGATTGAACCGTGGTCCGTCCTGGGTCATCCAAGTGCAAGGCAATGCCCTAATGCTGCGTCATCACTCTGGCCCCTATCTCATATTTTTAATGCAAGATTGATTTTCTATTTAGAATATCTTTTATTTTTATTTATAGGATCACATAAATGTTAGAAAGGCAGATTTTTAGTTTGTTCCAATTCTTTAAGCATTTCCATCCCTTATTTGGCCCTCATTTGAAAAATTATCATTCTATCCACATTTTCCATTAAAGTTTCTAAATTTCCTTAGGCCTATGTACCTATTTAAGCTTCCTGTTTAAGCTCAATATAGAAAGATTTTTTTGAAGACCTCAGGGTCTTATTACTAGACCATGAACATATAGAATCATTTATAAAAGCAAAACCAGAAATAAAATCTCTATCTTTCTAAAGAGTAAAAGGTAAACACAAGGTGTTAAAAATCAAATTGTTGGGGCTGGAGAGATAGCATGGAGGTAAGGCGTTTGCCTTGCATGCAGAAGGACTGTGGTTGGAGTCCTGGCAACCCATATCTATCATCCCCCGAACCTGCCAGGAGCGATTTCTGAGTGTAGAGCCAGGAGCAATCCCTGAGTACTGCCGGGTGTGACCCAAAATCCAAAAATAAAAAAAATAAAATTGTCTTAAGAACTAAAGATTTAAAATAACTTGGGTACATTGTTATATTTAAATAGTTGAGATTAAAATTTACATTTTTCTTGAAAGTACAGACTTATGAACAAGTTTGAATTGTCTCTATGAAGCATTTATATATTTTTCCTTAAAGTGAGAATCCTAACAGATAAAGATTGATCTTCGAAGATAGAGAAAGTAGAGAAGCATAGTAACTGCCTAACAATGGACAAAAGCAACAAAATCTATAAACTGGCTGACAGACTGAGTTTACCAGGGTGGATAAATAGTCTGAGCTTGAAGTGGGGACTCTAAGGCAAGCAGGGAGTGACCTGGGCACTGTATTGAAGAGTGTGGTATTGCAACTTTATGTGAATAAAACCTTTATATTGACTGTATTATAAATATAGTGACTAAAATAATAATTAATATATATATACATATATCATACCATACCAAGAGAAAACCCTAGACATTGAAAAAAAGATATTCCACTTCTTGTTTTTACAGTTATTTTAGAATCTTCTGATTTGAAGAAAGCCATATCTGTTATCCCGAAGATCATTCAAGAAACTATCTATAACTCAACTATCAATGACTTTGTAAACCATGATCCTGTAATTGAATAATTTAAAGGGTAGTTCGATGGCATGTGGATCCTACTGTTTGTGATGAACACCAATTAACCCAGGTGATATGTTGCCATTTTAAGGTCATCAATAATCCTAGAGGTATGGTATTATAAATTATTATTATAAAATTATATTTTATAATTTAACTCAGTTACTTTATTTGCATTTATTTCATTATACATTAGTTAAACCCTCTAACATGATTATTTGATAGAGACAATAGTTAAAACATCATATAGGAAATTACAAAATTTTGCAAAATCATGTCTTTTAGCACAGTACATAATGATCTGCCAAAGCCACTCCTTGCAGTTTTCTTTCCCCATATTGCAGAGATGAACTAATTCCATTCCCAGGTAAACTTATGACTGTTTCACTTTGTGGTTGTTCTGTACAGACTTAAGATGAGGATTGCATCTCCCATAATTGCTTTTTGCATAAGTATTCAAATTAAGGAATCTTGAAAATATATGTAAAGCATTAATGAATCTGCAGTCTTTGTCCTGTGGGTATTTGTAAGTAAGACTCACACTCACTGAAAGGCATGCAAAGACGCCTGGCTGTTCTGGCTTGGCCTCACTACTGCTCAAACTGTTCAACAACACACATTTAGATTGATTATACGGAGGAAAGATACTTCCCAGGGGTCTCAAACTCGCTGCCCACGGGCCTTCTGCGACCTTCTTACAACATTTTGTGACCCTACCCTAGAGGAATCTTGTCTTATTTTGTTTTGTTTTCGTTGTTTGGGTCACACCCCCCCAAAGTTCAAGACTTACTACTGACTTTGCACTCAGGAATCACCCCCACTTTACCTCCTGCGGCCCCCAGGTAAATTGAGTTTGAGACCCCTGCGAGTTTAGACAGTCATTAACAGAGAAAACAGCTCACCAGAAACTCCCCTCGTTCTAAAGTTGTAGATTCACATTAGTGTTTAGGAATACTTTCCTTATTAGTTCTGATTGATGACTCATTTTTTAGTTTAACTGAAACAATTTTTCCTAAATCCAAGTCAAACTAAATTTCCCTCCTATGTATTACTAAAGCTTAACTGCATATTAGCCCACAGTAAAATTCAGATATATTACCCCACAGGATATTATATTATCCTCTGGTATAGTTCATAATATACATATATATATATATATAATTGAGATATAGTATCTCATCTTTGGGATGTTCTTACTTATTAGTCTACAATTACCTTCAGTCCAGGAATTAATTTTATTCATAGCATGCATTCAGAGCAACAATTGGCACATAGTAGATGTTTAATCAAGCTTTATTGAACTGAGTGAATTTTAAAATAGAGAATACAGTATTCATGGCAGAGACAACTCTTTATAAATGGCTCCTCAGTAGAGCCGGAGAAATAGCATGGAGCTATGGCATTTGCCTTGTAAGCAGAAGGATGGTCGTTCAAATCCCGGCAACTCATATGGTCCCCGGAGCCTGCCAGGTGCGATTTCTGAGCATAGAGCCAGGAGTAACCCCTGAGTACTGCTGGGTGTGACCCCCCACGAAAAAATAAATAAATAAATAAATAAATAAATAAATAAAAATGACTTTTCTATTGGATTTATATAAAGTCAGGAAAGAAGAATTAATAATTAATAAAGGATTAATTACTTCTAAGAATTAATAATGGGGAAAATTGATTTTTCATTGGACTAATGAGGGAAGACCATGTACATATTTTTGAAAAACAATTGTGCTAATTTATTGTTGCCTTTTGTAAACTATAAATGTACTTTTTTTAATTTGGGGGGACTGGGGGACACACCTGGTGACGCTCAGGGTTACTCCTGGCTATGAGCTCAGAAATCACTCCTGGCTTGGGAGACCATATGGGATGCCGAGGATCAACCAGATCCGTCCTGGATATGCCACATGCAAGGCAAGCACCCTACCACTGTGCTATCACTGTGGTCCCTAATGTGCTTTATTAATGCCAACACTGATAGGACTGTAACAGAAATTTTCACTTTCTTTTTCATTTCTTCTCTATTTATCTCTACCCTTAGAAAGCAAAGGAAAATTCTGGCCTACTAACATAACCTCCCAGAGCCTAAAAAATAAGTTCCTTATTATTATGTCACTAAATTTAAGCTATTTCTAATCAAATGAACAAAAGAGTACTGCTAAATTAATGCTTTTTTTTTTGCTGAAACTTAATTTATGGGATTTTTTTAGGTATAACTCTATTGAGAGAGCAAGATTTGTTATAAAAAAAGCAAATATGGGATGTATGCTGGGAGTGGGGGTGGAGGGATGACAATATTGGTGGTGAGAAGGTCCCTGATTCAATTTCACTATGTACCTAAAATATTGCTGTGAAAGATTTGTAATCCACTTTGATCAAAATAAAAATATATTTATTTAAAAAAAGTTAAAGAAATACAATAAAAAAGAAAAAAATTATAAAACGTTTCTGCCAAAACAGATCAATGACCCAATTGAAGCCTCAACAGAGTTTTAAATTTGTCTAATGAACTTTCCTTGTACTTTGATTCTTACAAAGAAAGGAATACCTTTGTTTCTAAATGATACCTTCAGGTTAAAACAGAGAAAATTTCCTGAAAGATCAATTACTTTAAATTAAAGAAAATAAATAAAATCTTGTTAAGCACACTAATTTCTTTGTTTTGGTCTGTAACTTATTTTCAAAATTTCACAAATACTTAAGGATCACATTAATCATAATAAGTAACAATAATACAAATTAACTGAGATATTATAATTTAGTTAAGACATTATATATCTGGGAACTGTATTACTTAAAACACTAAGACTTTTGGTGCTGGAGCAGTGGCGCAAGCAGTAGGGCATTTGCCTTGCATGGGGCCAATTCAAGACAGACCTGATTCTATCCCCGGTATCCCATATGGTCCCCATACCAGGAGCGATTTCTGATATCAGAGCCAGGAGTAACCCCTGAGCATCTCTGGGTTGGCCCAAAAACCAGAAAAATGGAACAAACAAAAAAAAAAATAACTAAGACTTTGATAGGAAGATATTGGGACTTTGTTTTTTTTAAAGGTTTCTGAATAACCAAAAGTGAATTCAATGTCAGCCACATCAAGAATCTTCTGGCAGTGCTCACTATGCTGCATGCTCACTATGGAGCAATTCAGGATTAACTAGACATTTTGCAAGTAAGTGGTTTTTTTCCCTATAGAACCACTTTCTGGCTTCATTGGTTTCCTCCCTCAATTCTCTCTTAAAATGTCTTACACTGTATTCTTATTATTCACCCATTGAGATTGCTTCTGCTTAGTTTGCTTCTTCATATCTCATTTCTTAAAATAAAAGATCAGGTTATTGACTGTAGGCCTTCTCACTTTTAGATGTGTTCATCTGGGATTTTCTATGCAGCAGGAGTGGCTCTCTGTAGACTGGGCCAGCTCCTAAGCAGACTAGGACCCTTGGGTGCTATGTTCCTGGCACCTTTGTCTATATGAGTTTACATAGATAGTGCAAAAAACTAAAACTCCTAAAATTCCATTACCAATAATAAAAAATTAAAACAAATGTGAAAACCTTTAAAACTATACAATATAGGGGCCTGGGAGATAGCATGGAGGTAAGGCATTTGCCTTTCATGTAAAAGGTCATAGGTTTGAATCCCAGTGCCCCATATGGCCCCCCGTGCCTGCCAGGAGCAATTTCTGAGCATGAAGCCAGGAGTAACCCCTGAGCACTGCCGGGTGTGACCCAAAAACCCAAAAAAAAAAACAAACAAACAAAAAAAACCCTATACAATATAATGGCTTTATTTTATAATAACAGATATTAAATATTTTAAAGATGTTATAGAAACAATAAAAAGTAAATAATGTATAAACTAAATGTCATTTTGGAACTGACAAATCAAATTATAATCATACTTATTTTGGGGCCAGAAAATCATTCTATGAAGATTTGCACTTAAGAAATTGCCCAAATGAATACTGGTAAAGGGTTGGTGTTGAAGAATTCATTGTATGACTGGAACTCAATTATCAATAACTTCTTTTTGTGTTTTTTTGGTCACACCCTGCAGTACTCAGGGGTTACTCCTGGCTCCAGGCTCAGAAATTGCTCCTGGCAGGCACGGGGGATCTTATGGGGCACCGGGATTCGAACCGATGACCTTTTGCATGAAAGGCAAACGCCTTACCTCCATGCTATCTCCAGGGCCCCTCAATAACTTTTTAACTCTGTATCTCACTGTGATGAAAGAAGAAGAAAGAAAAAGAAAGAAAGAAAGAAAGAAAGAAAGAAAGGAAGGAAGGAAGGAAGGAAGGAAGGAAGGAAGGAAGGAAGGAAGGAAGGAAGGAAGGAAGGAAGGAAGGAAGGAAGGAAGGAGAGAAAGGAAGGAAGGAAGAAAGAGAAAGAACGAAAGAAAGGAGAGAAAGAAAGAAAGAAAAGAAAGAAAGAAAGAAAAGAAAGAAAGAAAGAAAGAAGGAAAGAAAGAGAGAAAGGAAGAATTTAATTTAAAAAAGGAAGAATTTAATTTAAAAAAAGTGGCAGGGTGTTTAAAACTAACCCAGGATGGACATTGGTTTGATCCCTGGGTCCCATATGATTCCCGAAACCAGGAGCAATTTCTGACGTCATATCCAGGAGTAACCACTGAGAGTCACTGGGTGAGGCAAAAAAAAAAAAAAAAAAAAAAAAAGAAAAAAAATCAGGGATAGAAGGAAGGGAGGAGGAGGGAGGGAGGAATTAAAGGAGAGAGGGAGAAAAAAGGAAGTAATTAAAGAAAGAAGGTGGAAAGAAACAAAGAAAGAGAAATTTCTCAGAGTATGTCAATATGTAAAATAGTGGATTATATATCTGTATGACCAAACAATTTTTTTATCTTTATTTAAACACCTTGAATACAAGCATGATTGTGGTTGGATTTCAGTCATGTAAAGAACACCACCTTCACCAGTGCCACATTCCAATCAGCAATGTCCGAAATCTCCTTCCTTCCCACCCCACCCCTGCCTGTACTCTAGACAGACTTTCTACTTCCCATATTCATTCACATTGTTATGATAGTTCTCCGTGTAATTATTTCTCTAACTGTACTCATCACTTTGTGGTGAGCTTCATGTAGTGAGCTGGAACTCCCAGGCCTCCTGTCTTTTGTCTCCGAAAACTATTGCAAGAATGTCTTTTATTTTTCTTAAAACCCATAAATGAGTGAAACTATAGTGTGTCAATCTCTCTCCCTCTGACTTATTTCACTCAACATAATTAGATGCCTTGTACATCCATGCATAGTAAAATTTCATGACTTCTTCTCTCCTGATGGCTGCATAATATCCCATTGTGTATATGTACCACAGTTTCTTTAGCCATTCGTCTGTTGAAGGACATCTTGGTTGTTTTCAGAGTCTGGCTATTGTAAATAGTGCTGCAATGAATATAGGTGTGAGGCTAAATGGAGCAGGGAAAGCCTCTTCAACAAGTGGTATTGGCACAACTGGTTAGTCACTTGCAAAAAAGCAAACTTAGGCCCCCAGCTAACATTGTGTACTTAGGTAAAATCTAAATGGATTATCATATCAGACCTGATATGATAAGGTATATAAAACAGCACGTAGGTAAAACACTCCATGACATTGATACTAAAGGCATCTTCAAGGAGGAAACTGCACTCTCCAAACAAGTGGAAGAAGACATAAACAGAAGGGAATATATCAAGCTCAGAAGCTTCTGCACCTCAAAGGAAATAGTGCCCAGGATACAAGAGCCACCCACTAAGTGAGAGAAACTATTCCCCCAATACCCATCAGATAAGGGGCTAATATCCAAAATGTACATGGCACTGACAGAACTTTACAAGAAAAAAAAATCTAATCCCATCAATAAATGAGGAGAAGAAATGGACAGAGACCTTGACAAAAAAGAAATGCAAATGGCCCAAAAAAGCACTATTTACCATAGCAAGACTCTGGAAACAACCAAGATGCCCTTCAACAGACAAATGGCTAAAGAAACTGTGGTACATATACACATGGAATATTATGCAGCTGTCAGGAGAGATGAAGTCATGAAATTTTCCTACTCATGGATGTACATGGAATCTATCATGCTGAGTGAAATAAGTCAGAGAGAGAGAGAAAAACGCAGAATGGTATCACTCATCTATGGGTTTTAAGAAAAATGAAAGACATTCTTGCAATAATAATAATTTTCAGACACAAAAGAGAAAAGAGTTTGAAGTTCCAGCTCACCTCAGGAAGCTCACCACAAAGAGTGATGAGTTTAGTTAGAGAAATAAATACATTTTGAACTGTCCTAAAAATGAGAACTTATGAGGGAAATGGAGAGCCTGTCTAGAGTACAGGTGGGGGCGGGTGGGGAGGAGGGAGATTTGGGACAATGGTGATGGGTGGTGTTCTTTACAAGACTGAAGCCCAAACACAATCATGTATGTAATCAAGGTGTTTAAATAAAATATATTAATTAAAAAAAAGAAAAAATGCTCCACATCACTAATCATCAGGGAGATACAAATCAAAACAACTATGAGGTACCATCTCACACCACAGAGATTGCACACATTACAAAGAATGAGAACTAGCAGTGATGGTGGGGATATGGAGAAAAAAGGAACTCTTGCCCACTGCTGGTGGGAATGCTGTCTAGTCCAACCTTTCAGGAAAGCAATATGAAGATTCCTCCAAAAACTGGAAATTGAGCTTCCATTTGATCCAGCTATACCACTCCTAGGGATATACCCTCGGAACACAAAAATACAATGCAAAAATCCCTTTCTCAGACCAAACCATTCTCTAAAGCATATTTGGGCATAATGAAAAAAGAAAGGAAGACCTAACCTATATCCATAAAACTTTCTTCTATGAAGACAAACTTTTTATTTTTTATTTATTTATTCTTATTTATTTATTTATTTTGGTTTTTGGGCCACACCCGGTGACACTCAGAAGTCCCTCCTGGCAGGCACAGGGGACCATATGGGGAACTGGGGGATCGAACCGCAGTCCGTCCTAGGTTATTGCAGGCAAGGTTTACCTCCAGTGCCACCGCCCGGCCCCGACAAACTTTTTATTATGAATCATGTGAGTTCTTGAGCTGTTGAATCATTTCCTAATTGATTCCTCTGCTGGTCCTCTCTAGTTCCCCATAAAATTATTTATGTGAATTTGAGTAATCCTTCCTCAACGTCCACAACAATTACTCATCCAGTGTTTGTTTAAAATTTTTATTTTACTTACATTTTTTGGGTTTTTTATTTTTTATTTTTTTGATTTTTGGGTCACACCCAGTAGCACTCAGGGGTTACTCTTGGCTCTATGCTCAGAAATCACTCCTGGCAGGCTGTGGGACCATATGGGATGCAGCGATTTGTACTACATCCTTCTGCATGCAAGGCAAATGCCCTACCTCCATGCTATCGCTCTGGTCCCCCTATTGTTTAAACTTTTAATGGGAAAATAATCTAATATGGAGTTATGGGTGCAGAGATGGATACTAGAAATATATTTTCTTATTTTATTACACCCAACTCTGATACAAATCAGTAGTCAGATAGGAAGTAGGAAATAGTTGAGAGGACATAGAAAATGTTTAATGTGGTAAGTATGAGCCAGACAAAGAATATCAAAAAAGTTACTGGTAGTAAAACTATGAGGTACTGAAATCAGGGTGAAAGTTATAAGAAGAAAAAGTTTTATGAAAAATATAAAAAGTTATTACAAAGTTATTACAGCTTTTAAACTATGACATTATTGAAGTTTAACAAGTATAATTTTGTACATTCCCAAAGCTTCAATAATAAGAAAAACTCAGGGCCGGGCAGTGGCGCTGGAGGTAAGGTGCCTGCCTTGCCTGCGCTAGCCTAGGACGGACCGCGGTTCAATCTCCCGGTTCCCATATGGTCCCCCAAGCCAGGAGCGACTTCTGAGTGCATAGCCAGGAGTAACTCCTGAGCGTCATTGGCTGTGGCCCAAAAACCAAAATAAATAAATAAATAATTAAATAAATAAATAAATAATAAGAAAAACTCATATGTATTTTCAAAAACTTAGCAGAATACTCAACTTTTACTCTTTATTTAGCAGGAGACAAATGAACAGATTTTAACAACCAAAAACATATATGGATAAAAGAAAAAAATTATATTGTTGGTGGAGAACATATTACTTGCAAAAACAAAACGCTCCTGTTACGGATGAATATCAATGTAAATCATAAATTGTGTGAGGTATGCTTGGGGGTGTAAAAAGGAAACAAAGAAAAGCCAAAAGGACACAGGAAAGGTGCATTTATTTAGGAAATAAATATAACTATGAACTTCTGTAAAAAAAAAAAAGATCTTACTGTCAATGCAGTACCCATCTAGGTGAACAATATGCATAAAATTCAGCCAAAGATATTATCAATACTGAACAAGTTGAATACTTATGTAAGTATATACCGAGAAAATAATATGTTCTTAAATTTTATTTATTCTTTTTATCTAATGGGACATTCCAATTTGTCAAGATATATTGAAACTATTTAATTCTAAAGACATTTCAATAAGAATCAATAAAATTGAAAATATTTAGCAACCTATTTTTTGCATGTCATTCATAGCTTTCATGAATCAGAATATTCTCAAAATATTCTGTTAATATTTCTAAGTCATAATAACAACTCAACAAAAGATTTAGATGAAATCTATTAAGAATGATTCCTATGAGTCTTAGGATCATTAAATTTTCACTACCAATGTGCATAAGAGAAAAAAATACATTTCTGGTTTAAGTCAAAGGAAAAAATTTAATTTTTAGAAATTCAAGAAAAAACAGACTGCGGAAAAATATATTCAGAATTGCATATATGGCTTACTTTCCAGATTAAGTTTACCATAAAAATAGGTCTATTTCTTCTGTAAATATATATTATAATAATGAGAAGAATATCATTATCTAGTAAAATATCATGCCTAATTGATGAGAAAGTTCATCCAGAAATCAGTTAAAGTAAGAAATTCAAGTAACAGGAAACACTGACTAAGCATGGGCAGGAAATAAACTTAGTGTGGAAGAATCGGGGCGAAATATCATTCCCGTCATAATCATCCTCAAAGCCTTGCGAAACCAAGGATAAAACATGCCATATATAATAGGATTAAAAGTAGAATTGAAATAACCCAACCAGAGGAAGGCATTGTATAAGTCT
Organism: Crocidura indochinensis; assembly: GCA_004027635.1. Classification (NCBI taxonomy): domain Eukaryota; kingdom Metazoa; phylum Chordata; class Mammalia; order Eulipotyphla; family Soricidae; genus Crocidura; species Crocidura indochinensis. Next base: position 660 of record PVKC010000883.1, on the reverse strand, counting down.
TCAGGCGTTGAAAAATTAACAAAAGGGTCTGTGATTGTCATGAGAAAAAACGGCAGCCAGCACATCACAAACACTCCCATGACTATGCTGAGAGTCTTCGTGGCTTTGCTTTCTTTCTTGGATGAAACCTTCATTTTACTCTCTGACACACCCTGTTTTAATGCAGGACCTGTGCCAATTTGCTTAGCATGCTTTCTGGCTACTGTGAAAATATGTATATAAATCCCCACCATAATAGTCCCAGGAAGAAAGAAGGCTATGACTGATGCTAACACCCCCCATAATTTGTTAAATACCAACATGCACAATCCTGTGCAGCTGATAGCTGCAACAAAATCTTCAGCACCAATTAAGTTTAATTCTGAGAACACCAAGCCATAAGCAAAAACGAGTGGAACAGACCAACTGATAAACAGAAAGACCTCTATGACAGGGATGGTGATTTTGGTAATATAATGCAGAGGGTCACACACAGCATAGTAGCGGTCCACTGAGATGAAGCACAGGTGGAAAATGGAGGTGGTACAGAGCATCATGTCAAAACTGCTGTGTAGTTTGCAAAAGAGGTCTCCAAAGTACCAGCAGGACTCAATGGACCTGATCATACTGAAGGGCATGACTACACAGCTCAGCAAGAAGTCAGTGGTGGCCATGGAGAGG
>PVKC010000882.1:0-57702 GCA_004027635.1 Crocidura indochinensis | reverse complement strand
AAAACTCCAAGTTTTCACTTTTATACTGGGTATGACAGGGAGACTTGTTCAAGGGGTATGTCCAGGTTCAACTGTTATTGCAGTGGGAGTTTCCAAGGCATGTGCCAAATACAACTGTCATTACATCAACAGATTACATTTGTTTATTTTTTGTTTGAGGACCATACCTGGCCGTGCTCAGAGGTTACTCCAGGCTCAGGAGACCACATGGGTTGCAGGGGATTGAACCTGAGTTTATTCCCAGTCAGCCATGTGCAAGGTAAATGCCCTACTACTGTGTATAACTCAGGCCCCTACATTTTATTTAGTTTTTATGTAGAAGACACAGTCAGTCAGTGCACAGGGGTCTCTCCCATCAATACTAACCAGTGATTCTGTGTTGTTCAAGATCTGAGGTGCTGGAAGTGACCTAAGGTATCCCAGATGATACAATGGGATCTATGTGGTCTGCATATCAAAGTGAAATCCCTGGCATGCAAGTCATGCACCCCAATTTCTGAGCTCTCTTCCCAACCTGAAGATCAGTCATTAATATGGGTTTTATAAATTTTATCAGCTCTGGGCAGTCCAGAACACTGTCACTTCTTGGGGACATTCAAGAATGAACAGTGTGACATTCATTGTTTGAATCCCCAAGTATAGATATTGGGCCTTTTCAGATCCAATTTGAATATATAAAATGATTAAAATATATTAAGCACCTTTGGACTCCCAGAACCTATTTGTATAAACTGAGTTCAAGATGCTAATGTACGAGTTCTAAGTGGGATTTCAAAGGTCCCCAAAGTTAGTCCACATGGCGGCTCTGGTGTGAAGAGGGTGAAGTAGACAGACACCGGGGCTTTCATGGACTGGGAGAACGACTTTCCTGGGAAGGAGCACTCTAGCAGCATCTTTATTCTACCTGAGATGGCAGGTTCTCAGGCACAGAGTCGACTTGTCATCCTTCGACTTAAGAGCACAGAGAATGGTGAACTTCGCCCAGGGGATGTTTCTCAGCATCCTGGATATCAATGGTGTTGAGATTCTGAAACTCATGTTAGTCATCTGATAGTGGATACTGTATAACAGAAGATTAGCATTTTTTAAATTAATGTATTTTAATTAAATCATCAAGAGATACATAGGCACAAAGTTGATTGAATTTCAGTGATTGAATCAATGTTTCAACCCCCATCCCTTCACCAGTGCACATTTCCTGCCACCAATATACCCAGTTTTCTTCTCACACTTCACCCACTAGAGATTAGGGTTTCAATTATATATCAGAGCTGTAATTGTATATTTTGGGGATTCAAATTCTGGCCCTTACACAGCATGCCAATGGTCTGTCTTCTACCTTCTACCACTGAGTCACATCTATGGCCTAAGATTAAGGCCTTAAAAGTGATCCATCTTCATGGAGATTCTACATGATTTTACTTTATAGAGCAAAATCAAGGGGAATATTAAATTTCTCAGATACCACCAAAGCCAGTAATGTAGTTAATTGGGATGAATGGCCAGTGAGGAGAAGTTTGAGTCAGTCTACAGGGCCTCCTGTGTTGTGTGCAGTCTCCTCTTTCCCAAAGCACTCATGAGGTCAGAAACTGGTGGCCATGAAGAGGAGAAGATAGACAGGCAGAGAGATAGACACACACACACACATACATGCACACACACACAGAGCCTTGACTACTATTTTGCTTCACAGATACAAGCATAAGGGCTCAACAAAAATTACATGTGTTACAGAACAGCAATGAAGGTTAAAGTCATGCCTGTGATACATTTCATAGTGTATAGACAGATTCTGAGAAAGCGTGTTTGTCTTCCCCACATACATGCAATGGGCCTCCCTGAAGAAAAAGGCAAAGTCTACACAGAATTCTCTGAATTCCTGGTTCCTAGACAGCCATGGTAAAGGTATATGGATGTGATTTTATTTCACTTTAATGAATGAGGCATAAAAATACAGCATATTTTTCCTCTTATCTAAGGTATCTAAAAGGTCAGTCTCCTTTGGATTTCTTTCAGCCTACAATTTAATAAAGAGGGGACTCATCTCTTAGACTGAGATGTGTGTATGGAAAATATATTGTCTCTTATGTTTTCATAAAATGAATTCATTTCCTTCTTTATATTGACTGAGTATTGAGTAAACAATATTGTGTTTGGGACAGACTCATAGCACAGCAGTAGAGCGTTTGCCTTGCACGTGGCTGACCCAGGATGGACTCGGTTTGATCCCAGCGTCCCATATGGTTCCCCAAGCCTGGAACAATTTCTAAGAGCATAGCCAGGAGTAACCCCTGTGTGTCACCTGAGGTATGACTCCAAAACAAAACAACAACAAAAAACAAGCAAACAAAAGCAATACTGTGATTTTCAGTACTATAAATTTTGGCTTCCTGGCATCTGATTCCAAAATCACCCCCAGTTGTATCATCTTTATATATCTCATATATGTATCTATGTCAATCATATATATCATCTCATATATCACAGGTTTATACCTCTTTCTCTCCTATGGATATCAATGCTGCTCCCTTTCAATCACCCCCAATCTAAACTCACTTTTCTCATGATATGACCTTAGTTTTGTGTTACTAACAGATGAGTGCGGTTATTTTGTCTCTCTCCACTTCCTTCTGACTGACTTCACTCATGTCTATGGCATGAAACATTGCAGGATTTTGACTTAGAAGAGCTGTACATTATTAGCTCATTCATCTATAGTCGTCTGTCTGTCCCTCCTTTGAAGGAAGAATGTCATCTGAGAAATGTATTTCAACCATAAATTTCATTGTCTTTTTGATCTAGTTAGTCAGTTTTCTTAGGCTGTGTTGTTTTGACCAAAAAACAGTCCTCGGTGGTTAAATGTGTGTTATTTCCCTGATCTTTTTTTATTGGCTTTTGGGCCACACTCAGTGATGCTCAGCGGTTACTCCTGGCACTGTGCTCAGAAATCGCTCCTCTCTTGGGGTATCTTATGGGATGCCTGGGTATTGAACCATGGTCCAACCTAGGTCAAGCGCGTGCAAGGCAAGTGCCCTACCACTGTGCCACTGCTCCAGCCCTATTTCCCTGAATTGTTAACTCTGCCTGCCCCATCACACCAAGAAAGTTAAGGGCCACTCAGAGATGCTTTCTCCTTCAATCCTTCCACAGAGCATGGTGTTGGATAACACATTCTCTTCTCTGCTTTAGTACATTTGCGTCTGTCTCCTCCTTCCCCAGGGCTGTCTCTCTTCTAGTTGGCTACATTATCCACCTTTCCAAGATAAATTCCAGTTCCTTATACTTCAACACAGAATGATGAAGCAATGCTATTATTATGTGAAAGTAGTGCAATTGGGCTTCAGAGTTGGTGTGACCATATTCATTTTTATTTAAGGAAATGTCAAATAGTATACTTGGAGATCATTTTTCATGTGGTAATTTTATACCAGGGAAAAAGAGACCTGAGCTCTCTTCACAGACTTGCCACTATTTTTCTGTAACATTGAAATGTGATGAATTCTTCCTTCTTCATCTCTTCTTCATCAGCATAGGCTGATGGATTTTTCTAAGAACTGGTTTTATCTTGCAATAATTTCTGGGGGAAATCTTAGAGTTATTGTGTCAGTGATCTCAATTATCTCTGAGGGAACTGTGTTTGGGTGATCTCTTTCCTTCAGTTTTCTCATCATCATATATATTTTAAGTCAGAATGACTACAGTGACAATGGCCAGTAGCATAATATCACAGAAAACTCTGCAGATGCCCTCAGAGAAAAGATATGGACAAAAGATACTTTTAATAAAATACACAATTTTTGAATAAGAAAAATGAGACATAAAACCTCTCTTTTAGTCTTCAAAATAAGAAAATAAGATCAAGAATGACTGCCAATCTGAAGCTGAAGTAAATTTCAGGGTTCATAGATGATAGAATAAACATTATGAATATAATAGTAATAAAATTGCTTTCTCGGGAAGCTACTACACTCTCTGATATGACCCAGCATTTCTATTTCTAGGCATTTGCTTCAAGGACTCAAAAACTCACTTCAGAAAAGACATTGACCCTTCAGTGTTCTTGGTTGAACTATTCACAGTGACCAAAATCTGGAAACAGTCCAAGGGTTCAAGAACACATGATTGGATAAAGAAACTGATACAAACTACACAATGAAATCCTACTTGGCTTTAAGAAAAGGCAAAATCATGGGCCAGAGCAATAGCACAGCAGGTAGGGTGTTTGCCTTACACACGGCTGACCTTAATTCAATCCACTACATCCATATAGTCCCTGCAAGCCTGCCGGGACTAATTTCTGAGTGCAGAACCCAAAATCAAAACAAACAAACAAACAAACAAAAATCAAACAAAGTACAGCTACATAAGTGGGTCTGGAGAGCATGAGGCTGAGTGGAGGAAAGCAGACACTTGGATGGAGGAATGTATGATGTGGGAACATTTCTTGTGCCATTTTCAATACTGCAAACCACATTGCTTAAGTGAAATTTCAAAACAAAGAGACTTCTATTTCTTATAGGCAGAATTGTCTTTATATGAATTGTTTCTTATAACTTAGGGAAGACAAAGAATTTCAATTTTCTAGTGAGAGTGTACCAGATGGAAAGCTCTGGCCTGTGATTTAATGAATTAATGTGGCCAGCAATTTAATGAATGAATACTGATGATGCTTCATTATGATTGATGTTCATGAGTGGAAAGGTGTTTGGAGTGAGGAGAATCAAGGGTCAGAATGTGGTTATTAAGTGTATTTAAGGATCTGAATTTTTATTCCCTCTGTTGGCAATAATTTCAACTCCAGGAAAATCTTCCTTATGTTCATAAGAAAATATAGCAGTTCAATAACACAGATGATACTGGTAGAGTCTGTGTGTATCTCATGGAACTTGCTCCACTTGAGAATGTACCCCTTGGAAAATTCTTTAGTCAATTTAGTGTTTAGGAACTTAGTTGTGATGTCTTACATCTGTAAAGTGATTTTGTGTTTTGGTCAAAGAAATCACTGACAGAGATACTAGTTTAATTATAACATTCATATATGACTTTCATTTTTCCCCTCTTGAAGAAAGCTCCCCAAAAGCTTTGACAAAACACACAAACAAAAACCAAAAAAACTGTCCCATGAACCTGATTTATGAAAACTTTCTTTGAGATTAAAAAGAGCAAATAACTTCATTTTAATACAGTAGAATAAGAAATAATGTATAATTAAAGGCAATCAAGACATGTGTCAAATAAAAATTTTAGTATAAGACACATAACAAATCCAGTGTCTTTGGCTTCACAAATGGATATTAAAAGGCATGAGGCTTAGGGAAAATAAAATATAAATGTTGGACTTGAAGTGACTGAGGTTATTACAAAGAAGGTGTGACAAGGAGTTGCTTCTAAACTTGTAGTGGGAGGGATGGTTTTGGGGCTCTGGGACACATTGAACTATTAACAAGGGCTTGGAGAGAGTGATCTCTTTCTCTTGACTCTGCATCCCGAATCTTTTCCATGCCTCCTCCAGCATCCCATATATAGTTTCCATCTTTTTCCAAGAGTACTGTAGCTCTGTGAAACAGGAGTTCTTTGTTCCTTAAGGATCCCAATAGCCATGCAGTAGAGACTGAGCTGTTTTCATGATTGATTTGATTCCTGAAGCCATGAACTTCAGACACTTCTAAGGTAGAGGAAGTGCTCAATATAGTTGAGTGGATAAATGAACAAATGAGCACCAGGTCCTCTCAAACAGACAACAAAACCAACACTTCCTGTTAGCAATCACATCTGGCAATAAAACACATGAGATACTGCTTTGATTTCGCAAGATTAAAGAATCTAATTAAATCATTGTTTTTAAGAAGGTAAAATATGGTCCTGTAGACTGTAACCTAGCATATTTGGCCTTTCAGAGTCTAGGGATTATCATGATATAAATTAGATTAGTTGGTAACATACAAGGCCTGGGTCTTCTCCTAAGAGTGAATTATTTCCCATCCCCCACTTTTTTCTCTTCTACCTTCTCTTCTTCCTCCTCATCTTTCTCTTTCTTCTCTGACTGATGAGAAATAACATTTCTGAAACTAATTCTCCAAATCTTCACAGGTTTATTGAAAGCCTACATTTCTGAAAATTTATATACATTCCTCATTTATTCATAATCATATTATATTTTTCTTTCACAAACACAGAAATAGAGGCTATTCTGAATGACTCATTGAACAATGAAACTAACATGAGGATTGGAGAGACAATACAGTGGCAAAGGCACTTGCCTGGCATGTAGTTGAGCTGGAGTAGATCCCTAACATCCCAGGCCTGCCCAAAATTCTCCCTGAGCACAGAGTCAAGGTTCAAGCCTGAGCACTGTATGTGTGCCCTTCTTCCCAATTATAAAGAATCAGATATGTCTTCAGTTTAGTTCTATTAGGCATCTTGCCTTTTAAGTAAAAGGGAAGAAAAAGAACGTAAATTTTCATGCAGGTATTTCTTTCCAAAATGTTTTCATAATCATGAAAAGCTGTAATGGTTGGGAACATTGTTAAAGAAATTGTAGAGCACATTTTTTGTTTTTGGGTCTGTGGTCATATAACCTTTCCCCTACTCTCCCTCTGTCTGTTTCTTCCTCTTCACTCTGTCATTAATCAAAAGATCTCTGACAGAGTCTGATATAAATAATTTGGTTATATTCTCCTTAGCTAAATTTAGTTTGACTTCAGTATAAAAATGGAGTCAATATCAAGAGAAAAAAATCCGATTTATTGAAAATATATTCTTTTATTCAACTTATTGTTAGGTTGAGGTGATTTTTAATAATTCCCATCAATAAAATGTAAATATGGTATTATTTTTCTGACTTAATCTTTACATGAAAGACAAGTAAATGGACATTTCTCTCAGTACTTGTTTTCTTTGCTTATTCGTTATTAGTTATAGTTAGGTCACATGTTGACGAGATATTTTATGGTTCCGTATTGATTCAGTGTCGAAGGACCTCCACCATGAAAGAGCTGGGTTAGAAGTCCACTAAAGTTATGCTCGAATTTATTTATCTATAGTTCTGAAAGACTAGAAAGAAATATTAGTCAAGAAGTCATTTCAAAATATTCCTCAACCCAATACATTTAACAAATATTGTGACAATGATTTTATTGAAATAATACTCCTAACCCAAGTCATTTTTCCTTGGACATTCAAAGACATCTGTGTGACTGTTTGTAAAAATGGAAACTGGTAGATTCAATGGAAAGCAATACAGAAATTTCTCTATGAAGTTTATCTATTATGACCAGAGGATACCAATTCCTAATTTGGGCATCTGAGAAAAGGGATTGAAACCAAAATCTTAAAGAGACAGAGACAGTTGCACTATCGTGTCCCACCATAGCATTAATCACAGTTGCTGAAAACAAGAGACCACTGGCGTGTACTTGGATGAAAACTGTAAAAGAAGAGTACAGATCAGGCATAATCTGCCTAGACCTTGGGTATGATGTAGTCTAAATAAAAGCAAGCATTCAGTCATAGGCAGCATCACTTATACCTTCAAAGGAAATGGTTTCAGGAGAGATAAACCAGGTACAGGGAGCAGATACTGTATACAGCAGTGTTGGAGAGGAAACATCTGTTTTGGTCAAAGTCAGTGATACCAAGGAATCTGGAAAGAGGAAACTCCTTGACTCCCAGGACTCTGGAAAGTGGAGTGGTGGGCCAAAAAGTTAAAAAAATATATATATTGAAAAGAAAAATGGGAGGCATGTTGGTCAAGGATGTTGTTTCCACTTTGATAATTACAATGCTCTATAAACCCATATCACATGAAAATAAAGCCAAAGATACTGAACTCTGAAACATTTGTAAAGAGCATAATGCTGGTTTTATATTTTTCTTTCAATAAAAGATCTGCCTAGACCAACATGATAACATTTTACTAGCTACTTTTTTTTTTTAGTTTTTGAATCATACATGGCGGCACTCGGGTTAGTCCTGACTCTGTACTCAGAAGTTGTTCCTGGCAGGCTTGGGGTACCATAAGGGATGCTGGAACTCAAACCACCATCCATCATGGATCAGTTGCATGCAAGGCAAATGCTCTACAGCTGTGCTATCTCTCCAGACCCAACTAGCTACTAATTTTTCCATAACAATAGATAGAAACTTTCAGGGAGCAAATCTAAATTTTATCTGATTTTTTTCTGTAAAGTCTACACTACTTTTTCAACTTTAAATAGCTTTCCCCAATGACTCAAAATCACTTTTCATGATTCATAGGGAGGTTACCTGATAAATGTTTCAGTAATGAACAATAAGGCAATGAGAATAAACAGCGAAAAGTTAATGATTATTACCCAAAGAGAACGTGGGTTTCCAGAGAGCTTCCCAAATGTGTTTGATGATAATCAAACATTTTTATTTCCTCTAACAAAATAAACTTGAAATGATCGTTTGCACGAAGAAATTTGTATTACCCTGTTCCAGAGCCCTATTCGAATGGTTAGGGACTGTTGAATCACAGTATAATTAAACAGCCTTGCTAAATGATCGATTGGATTATTTTGGTGGTTGCCAACTGGAATAATTAGAGAGCTGCCATAATCACTCAAATTAAAGTGATTGTTTTACAACTCCACCTTGTCTTTTTTTTTTCTTTTAATTTAAGCAACATTGCACTCCAAAATCATAGAAGGGCTCAGGTGTGCATTCCTGGCAATCAGTCCACGAAGGGACCCCACTGGTTTCTCTGCTGTATATATTGTTTTCTCTCTCCTGGTCTGAGCATCTGTGTGCTAGCTGCCTTTAGTTGTTAGAGTTCCCTGTCTCCCTCGCTGCACACTCTGGGCTGCTTGGCACCCCCCTGACTGCATGCAAAGCTTGTTCCCCTACTTTAGTATTCTCCACGTTTGCTCTTCTGTCAGCACTCTGGGCCTTCCGTCCCCAGAGCCTGCTGATAGTGCATTCTGCAGAGGGGAGGCCCTTTTCGCTAGAGAGAAATGCCAATATTAATGGATCCTTATGCCTCGGTGGCAGCTGGAGCAGGAGGCACTCTCAGAAGCATAGTGCCAAGGGGCTGGCATTGCCTGTGTGTGCATCATTGGGAGACATCCTCAGAGGCCTCCAGAAAGGAGGAGGACAGTCAGACCCCAAAGTCAAAATGTGCATTGGTAGAAGAGACCATTGCACAGAGCTTGCTGGCACTGACAGTTTCCTGCTGCTCCCAGATTTTAGCTTAAGATCTTGGGAAATTCAGGTGCCCCAGCTCACTGCCAACCCCCAGTACTGCTATGTGGGAGGCTATTCTGCCTAGAAGGAGGCCTTCTGAGTTCCTGCCATCATGCAAAATCATTGTCTCTCTTAACTCCCCTCTGGACTATCGATGTGCTATGTTCTGTGTAGGAACAATCAGTGATGGGATAACATTCTTCATCCACTCTTTAAAGCAGTAAAGTCTAAGGTTGCAAAAATTCTGTGTCCTCAAGGGTATTTGAGGTTTTTCCTCTTCCCAGAGGCCACTGGCCAAGACCATGGACTCATTGGATTCAACTCTGCCTGTCATTTCATAGTGGAGTGGACGGCATTTCCTCCCAGATGTCCCCAAGACCGTTATAGGCTGCAGTTTCAGACCCAACCTAGTTTGGGTTCTGGTTTCTGCATAGGGACCAAGAAAGGCACCAGATTCTTGGATCTTTGCATGAGTTCAAAGGAAAGTTCCCCCTGCAGAAGGGCAAACTGAGGTCTCGGGCTGCACAGAGTGAGGGCTAAGTAGCAGAGGTGCCGAGGTCTTCCCTGATTCCCAGGATGTAGGAGGAAGTGATTCTTTCATTGACAATTCTCCCATTGCTTGCCTGGGTCTAGGTGGAGGAGACAGCCAGAAACCGCCTCGACAGCTGAGTTCTATGGAGTCTCCTATAGACCCAATGATTCTCTCTATCTTCCATCCCTAGATACACCCACTGTGGTGGGGGGGAGAGGAAGAGAGACAGAAACAGAGAGAGGCAGAGAGATACAGAGAGACAGAGAAAGAGACAGAGATAGAGAGAAATAGTAACTAAGTTATTCCACTCTGCCATCTAACGTTTGCCTCTGCCCAGGGGTTTTCCGAGAAAGATAGGTCATTTACCAGCCAGCCAGAGAGTGCCAGAGGAGGCCTGCAGGTCCAGGTTCAGGAGAGAAAACAGAATGGAAGATAGAGGCAGAGCACGCAGCTTCTCATGGATTTTTTATCTAATGCTCAGACTTAGGTCAAGGTCTGGACCTTTGGTTCTCCATTGGCCAGCAGGCTCTGCTCAGGTCTTTTCCTGACCTCACCAACTGTCAAAGTTTTTTCTTTATATACCCACTGTCACAGGTGGGTGTGTCCAAGGGGACAGTCTATGGGGCATGTCCAAGTCCACTGCCATTATAGTGAGTCCCAGTCCAACTGCCATTACAGGGAGGTGTTTAAGGGGCATGTCAAAGTTCAATTCCAAGGATGTGTCAAAGTTCAGTTACTATTACATCAACAGCTCCCTGTAAATAAAGTGAGGGCAAAGGGCTTCTGATTGGTTGAACTTTCGGGACTTATTATTTGCTCTACATGTGCCTAAATTAGTATAAATAAGTGAATGAAGTTTAATAAACACATTCATATTTGCTTACATGTCAAATTAAGCCATGGAATTTGGATGGGTGAAGTTTTATTGACATAACAATGTAGCTGAAATCTTGCAGGTAATTATCATAATTTCCAGATGAATTTCAAACACACTTCTGATGCCTCAATTAAAAGACAATTTTAATGAACTGTTAATAAATTAGAATTCTTATAAATGAGCCCATTTATTAAATACTCCAAAGATAAGTAAACATCTAGAGTAAACCTAATATTAACATCAAAAACAATTACAAGGATTTTATATTTTGAGAATAGCTGATGACCACACAAAGTATTTCTCAGAATATAATACATGCCCTAAAACTATTACCATTAAATATATACTTAGAGAGGGTTGGTTTGTTTTGCATGCCGCTGACTCTAGTTCGATCCCCAGCATCCCATATCATCCCCTGAACACTGTGGATAAGTGATTCTTGAGTGTAGAGCCAAGTTTAAACCTGAGTACCCGCAGGTGGAGGCCCCAAACCAAAAAAGGCACAAAAATTATACTTACTGATTTACTTCAGCATTGCTTCCAACTGATACACTATATCCAAAGTGGTGGGTAAGTCTTAGGACATATAGGGTGTAAAGTTGTTCTGGAAACATTGTGGTGATGGCTCAGATCTATGGAGCACCTTATTGTTTTTAGTTTTTTATTAATGTGAATTGCATGCAATACAATGGAATTTCTTGCATATTGTAAAATAGTTCTATAAAACAATTAGTCAATAAATTCCTAGTTTTAGATCAAGAACACATTTATCTTAAAACAACAGAATTTACCCTGTCATATTTTTTGTTTGTCGAATATTGATGCTATTGAACATTCATCTATTTGTTGTCTAAGAACTGAGCTTCTAAATCATACAAAATAAAGCGAGGGTACTCACCTTTTTTAATTCATTGATTTTCTGGAGAACAGTTTAGAGTAAGTGCAATTGATTTAAGACATATACACTCGAGCTGTAATGCTGGTATATATCCTACTTCGATATTATATAACTAGAAGTAAACCCCTGGACAATCATTCATCTATTAATTTTTAAAAATGATATGCTGCTCTGTAAGAGTATCCTAAATTCTCTGAGTAAAATATAATCTGAAACCTTGGATTATTTAATGAACAACTACACAGCACCTTGGATTTGAGCACATTGTTCTTTAAATTCTTCTCTTTTTTTTTTTTTTTTTTGGTCACACCCGGCAGCTCTCAGCCCCATTTTGAAGCTTTCCTTGCCACTTGCTCAGTCACATTGGAAACTCACAGCACACCTGCTTTATTGCTTTATTGGAAAAATGGGCTTACTGATTGCTGAGATGAAGAGTGATCCAGAAAATTCATATCAGATACTTGACATAGCACATGGCCGAGGCCAAGCATCTTACGATTCAACAAATGTTAAAAAATAATCTATAGGTAGGGGCTGGAGCAGTGGCACAGTGGTAGGGTGTTTGCCTTGCACACAGCTGACCCAGAACCGACCTCGGTTAGATCTCTGACATCCCATATAGACCACGAGTCTGCCAGGAGCGATTTTTGAGCACAGAACCAGGGGGAACCCCTGAGCATCACTGGGTGTGGCCCAAAAACCAAAAAGAAATAAACAACAACCCCCCCAAAAGCACAGATAGTATTTATTTGATAATCCATGAACTTTGTCTATTATATACTTTCAAATTCCAAAGTAATCAAATATTATTCTTTAAATATCATAAGTATGATAAAATGGAATCAGAATTCAACTTTTCTTCCTTTAAGTTTACAGAGAGCATTTATTAATGTTAAAAGAAAAACCAGCTTAAACAAAATAATCATTTTATCACTTTGCCACCAATGGCACATCAACAGTGTATTTCATGTTATTATTTTATGTTATTATGCATATAGACTACTCTCTTGGTGTTAGGAAAATAAAACTCACAGTTCAATTTTGTTTAGAAATTGTGATGACTGAACTCTTTGAGTAGCAGCTGTTGATAAAACAAATGTTCAAAAATGTTATAATTTAATTTTCTTTAAAAACACTGTGAGGCAGGTAATATTATCTGCCACTTATGAAGGATGAGTTTAAGATTATAAAGATGACTTGCTTTAGTGGCTTACACAAGCTGGTACTGAGCATGATTTGGAAAATTAGGTATAGTAGGTTATTTTTTTTCTCAAACCCTCCTATCACATTTTCCCCCTATATGCTGGTAATCGATGGAAATGTTAATATTAGGTACTCAATCACAGTAATACAGATAGGGCTGCTTAAATATATAATGCAACATATTGATAACATTTGACACATGCATATATCTTTTTATATACACATAGCCAATCTTATTTTATGTACATTTATGTATAATTAATTCTATAGTGAATACCATTCATAGATTTTGGCACTATAGTATTAATAGACTTGAAAACTATTTCTATTCTCTACTAAATGATAATTTTATATGCTGCACCAGTGGGTTTTTCTTTTTACTTTTTTTTTTCCCCTTAAATTCTATAATGATCCTCAGGATTTTATTTAGGAATAACAAGGTTTGATCACTAGGTTGAAGAAAACAAATAAGAAGAGAAAGAGGAAGTCATTGAGAAACAATAACACGATAATTAATGTTGCCTCCCAGGGCAGTTCTATTGATTTGTCCTTGCAATGCTTGAGGTTGCAGGAAAGAGCCTTTGTCTCCTGGAAGAGCAAATAAAATGTTCAATAGAGTACATGAAGTTACAAGTGAATGCAGCATTTAGGAGTGCTGATCCCAGTTTAAAATGAAATAATTCAGGCCAATAAGTTCTGAACACACCTCACCCAGGGGGTCAATTAAGGAGAAATATGAGGAGATTTGCCAGGCAACATTGAGCAAGGCTGAAGAACATGGTGTATGAAATTTCCATCGATTCCAACTCCCTTGAAGAGGAACGTGGTGGGCATCCTCTAAGAGCATTGGACTGGAGAGGCAAATTTACCTCTTTGCCAATGGCTTTCAGGACAGGATACATCACAGTGGCCTTCAGGACACAGTGGCCCAAAATACCGGAGATTAGTGGGAATTTACAGCGCTGCTGGTCTGTTGGCTGTTGTTCCTCCAGAGCGGTGGAGTTCCAGAAATTTCTGGGGAGACAAGGTCTCCTGGAACTCTTCTCATATGATAGACCATAAATATTTCCTTTGGAAATATTTTTTCTTTTCTGAGTCAAAAGTGGAAAAAATTGCATTATCAACCTTTGTAGAAAAATGAGGAGATCTGTAATCATGATAATAGGTTGTTAGCTGTATCTGTAGGCAGTAATGACTTATTCCAGACTTTTGTGAGAGGATAGTCAGATATAAACTCTAGGTCCTGTTTAGTCATGAGTGTAATACTTTATATTGTGGTGTGGTCCATGACCTCTTTAAAGATGACACTGCTACTGTCTCAGCCCCTCACAGATGTATTATCTTTAACAGACTCTCCTCTATGTCCTTGACTGGGTGTTGCATTAATTATTAATTAATATATCCTAGTGTGGATGTATGTATGTATGTATGTATGTATGTATGTATGTATGTATGTATGTATGTATGTATGTATGGATGGATGTATGTATGGATGGATGGATGGTGAGGCCTTTCTCGGTCCAGCCCAGCGCCTGCGGCCCCTTTGGCCTGGCTGGTCTGTAGGTATCTGGGTAATGTCGAGGAAATGATCCACAGCAGTCAGAGGAAGTTTCAGGAGTCATGCAGCTTTATTAAAGCCCCAACAGCCACGTGCATATTTCTCGCATGCCCTCTAAGCTAAGCAGCCTCTGCATCCTCAGCCTCCATCCTGCATCTCCTCTCTCTGGCCTGCGTCTTCCTTGTTGAGCCTGTCCCTCATCCCTTCCCTTAAGCTACTCTTTTTTTTTTTTTTTTGGTTTTTGGGTCACACCCGGCAGTGCTCAGGGGTTACTCCTGGCTCTATGCTCAGAAATTGCTCCTGGCAGGCACGGGGGACTATATGGGGCACCGGGATTCCAACCGATGACGTTTTTGCATGAAAGGCAAATGCCTTACCTCCATGCTATCTCCCGGGCCCCATCCCTTAAGCTACTCTTAATTACCAACCACAGACCCCTCCCAGTTGTGGGAGTGTGTCCCTTTCCAGGTGAGATAGGCTGGAAGTTAGGGGAGGAGTAACAACTGGGGTTGCACCCTACACTTCCCTCCCGAGGCCACCTCCGTGCTAATATAATATTAGTGGAAACTCACTAGACAGCCCTCTGATCTCGACTCTGATTCTTCTTCTAATACCTGACTTCAACTTGATTTCTTCAGAGAAGTCTTCTAATCTCCCTCCTGTATCCCTATCAACTGCCCTGGTATTTTGTTTCCTAGGCAACAACGAAGCACCAACTGGATTGCCTGATGCAGGAGATATTTAGTCACTGGGTGCTGGAGATTTCCAGTCTGAAATCATGAAAAAGAGCCATGTTCTTTCTGAAGAACCTTGGAGAGAACCAGTGTCTTCCCTTCACTGTTGGGGCTGCAGGCAATTGTACTGTTTTACAACTTATCATTCCCATCTCTGCCTATGTACTGCTTTCTCTTTTGCCCTTTGTGGAAATCTATCCAAGTTTCTTCTCTGCTTAAGGACTCCTGTCATGGATGAGATTCCAGTCTACTTTAAAAGCCACATCTTATCTTGACTACATCTGCAAATTTCCCATTTCCAATCTCTTGCATAGGTCTGGTGGCTAGGACTTTGGCATATATTCTGGAGTCGCACACAATTCAACATGGAGCACTTTGTATTTGGGCATTTTGTTCTTTAGATCATTGTGAAGAGTGCCTTTGTATGTTTGTTGTGTGACTGGTAGTTGCTTCTTGTCTGTCTCTTATAGTGAAGGGCCAGTTTCCTTCCAGCTCTATTTGGCTTCTCTCACCCACACTGGTACTGACATTTTTTACAAAGTACAACCTTTTTGGACTCTTTGTCCCAACTGACAACAGTCAGTTCTCCAGCTTCAAGTTCACAAAGGCTCATGAACAGAGTGATTAAGGATTTGTGTCAACAATAAGCTTATTCTTGTATCTGGGTAAAGAAAAGTTTCTGCATATTGCCTGTGAAGAAGGTAGAGGACAGGAAAAGTTTATGGCTACTGTATGTCCCTGTTAGTTTCAGACTCTGTTCACCCAAAGTACACATTTCTGGAATCTTCTCAACTTGTCAAAATTTAGCAACAGAAAGACAAAATTGAGAACTCTGACTTTAGTAGATGCTCATGTTTATATTTTGCCTGTGAAATATTTTGTTTATTTTAGAGGAACATTTTTGAAGAAAATATGAATATTAGATAGGTCTACCATCTATTCTCATGAACAGTTGGGCTCATTTGGAGTAAAGCACTCCAAAATGGGGATTATATAGCAATTTAAAAACCTAAGAAGTTCTGAGCTTTTCTAACTAAGGATTTGTACAGTTATTACAAATCTGAAAACAATAGTTTTAAGATGCCTGAGAATCTATATTTAGAGCTTCAAGGTCGCTTATCTCAAAGCTTGGGTCAGGCCATTGCTGGATGTTGACCAATTGTTGATTCTTTGTCTGGAATGACTTTTCATAATTCAACTTGCTCTTTTCTTTGTTCTTCTCTTGCATTTTGGACTGGTGACCTTAGTCTAGGCCTAGGGGAAAGGCAGGTTCTGGCCTATTTGAGTATTGAGATATTTTATTTTAAGTTAGACTTTTCTATTGTTCTTGGACTAGAGACACAACAACTTCTACAGACAGAATAAGACACATGGCCATACTTGTTGATATCAAAATATTTTATTGCCCTGAATAATATATTTTAGGTGCCACTGTATTTTCATGATTTTTAGTTTTCTCTATACATCAAAAATAGTATTTGGGTCAAGAAAGACCTATTGAACATGTTTCATATATATATGAATATATATAAATATATATATATGAATATATATAAATATATATATTTTACAGGAAGGCTGGAGATGTTTATAATAGAGAAATGCAAGAATTCATCTTCTATGATGGACTGGCTGAATTCTATCTGTCTCTTTATATAAAGTAGTTCTATGACTTGGGCTGTTTTATCATAAGTAAGCTATATTGCCAATCAAACATATATTTCTGTGTTTTATTGTTAGATGGTTGTTATTTTAAATAAATCATAACATGGTCTGTATAAAATTCTGATCTAGCACATGGAACTTTGTGTGAAACTTCATAAAAATTTATAAATCACTGAATAAATTATACCTATTCTTCTTCTTCTTCTTCTTCTTCTTATTATTATTATTATTATTATTATTATTATTTTTGTTTTGGAGATCAGACCTAGTGATGCTCAAGGGTTACCCCTAACTCCGAACTTAAGAATCTCTCCTGGAATGCTCAGAGAACCACATGGGTTACTGGGAATCAAACCCTGGCCAGGTGCATACAAGGCACATTGACCTAATAACTAAAACAAAATGCCTTGATATTCTGGAGCACAAAACATTATACAGAAATCTTCCTGGTATTACTGGAATATGTTTTCCCAGTCACTTAACTTGATTTGAAATATGTTTGGATTCATTATGGTTCAGTGTTCTATGCCACATGACATACATATTTAGATGTGGTGATGATTTGGAGCCCACAATATAATAACTTGAAACAGGCTAAAACCCAGTGAAAATTCTAAAGCAGATGTTCCCTGATAGCAAAGCTCATTGGTATGGGCCTGAGTTATTAGGCTGTAGAAACATACAGACTGTTTTCCTTAAGTTCCTAATGATAGTGTAATTCTAACTATCGTTTGGGGTAATGAATATTTTCTGAAAATATCCTTCAAGCCAACAATATGTGAAGAAGACAACAACAGAAAACCACTGCCTTTTATAAGCCTAATGATAATCTAAAATGCAATAATTAGCAGAGGCAATTTCTAAAAGCACTATGAGTCTTCACAGTCTAGCAGAGCTCAGCCATTCTTCCTCATGGCCCAGGGTAATTCGATCTACTGGATTACCTTGCACAGATGTGAAGGGCATTCTCACTGGTGTGACCGACACTAAAATTTACATGCGTTCACATTCCTTAACCCACGGAATTGAGATATAACTTTAAATGCTTTGCAAAGGCTGGGAATACTTCACATATAGTAAACATTGATCATTTAATAAAGCAGAAGAGACTGCCCCTGAGTTTTGACTTGCCTATTCTTTTAGTAGATTTTTACATAAATAACATCTGAAAATCCAATTTTTTTTATCTTCCTCAAAAGGTAGTTTTAGGAATCCCAAAGTGGACTTTTTGACTTCCTCAAAAAATGTTTTTATATGTGAAGTTGCGTGTTGACTGGGAATCAGAAAAAAAAAATAGACCTTATGAAAAGTGACTGATCTGCTTTTGTAATGCACAATTGACTGAAAGCTCATGTATTCATTTCCACAATGTTGGCAACTGAATTTTAAGATGCTGAATTCACTATGGGTAGGATAATTTAATCTTTCACATCCAAAACATTTTATAAATGGACAACATCCATTCTCCAAAATTCTGAGAGCATAGCAAATCACTAATGTCTAGATGCATATTTCCTTGCTTAGAGATGCCACATATAAAAACTGCTTCAAAATATGTTCCAACAAAAATATGCTCCAACAATAAAAAAAAACCCTCAAAAAATACAAGTCTGAATACATGAAGTACTTTGGGGAATAGGACATTCTGATTAAGAATCTCTGAAATCCAATGCCATTCTTTTCATAAAGACAATTCTAATAACACTCCATTAGGATTTCCCCTTGTTAAATTAACTGCACAGACTTTAATGGATTTCTTAATTAGACTTGTTATTAACAGAAATATGAAATAAATTAAAAACAACCCTGACAGCCACTTGTAATAAACAAAAAAATGAAAAGCAAGATTTATGCTCCTTACTTTCTTCACCGAATTCAAAGCTTTTAATAACCTCACCAGTTTATTGAAATTAATTATTCCACTGTCAAAGAATGAAAAGCCGAGATCATTAAGTGCCTGTGGAGGGGAGGGCCTTATTGTTCCTGGAGCGGCTGTTCTAGCTCTGCTCTTGAAGAGGCTACACAGTTCAGTGGCCTGTGGGTCTCTAACTGTTTCAGCTCCCAGTTATTAATTTAGAATGTTGGCCTCTGCTGAAGGACCGTTTCTCCTCCTGTATTTTCCACATCAAAAGGAGAAACATTTCAACAAGCCCAAATCCCAGATAGCTCTAAGTTCACATTCAAGGCAAGCAAATAATCAGTACTCTTGGGATGGGAGTATTGGGGGGAGAGAGAGAGAGAGAGAGAGAGAGAGAGAGAGAGAGAAAGGGAGTGAGATAAAGAGAGATAAGAGAGGGAGAGAGATAAATGGAGAGAGAGGGAGAGAGAGACAGACAGAGACAGAGAGAGAAAGAGAGGAATTGGGCCACACTAACGCTCCAAATATCTTATATTTTGGGGCCGGAGCTGTGGCGCAAGTAGTAGGGCATTTGCCTTGCACACACTAACCTAGGATGGACCG
The DNA here is from genome assembly GCA_004027635.1 of Crocidura indochinensis. Classification (NCBI taxonomy): domain Eukaryota; kingdom Metazoa; phylum Chordata; class Mammalia; order Eulipotyphla; family Soricidae; genus Crocidura; species Crocidura indochinensis. The sequence goes on along the minus strand of PVKC010000882.1, from coordinate 38,570 downwards.
TGGTTCAATCCCCGGGTGTTCCATATGGTCCTCTAAGCCAGGAGTGATCTCTGAGTACATAGTGAGGAGTAACCCCTGAGCACCACTGGGTGTGACCCCAAACAAACAAAACTAAAAGAAACAAATATCCTATATTTTTATTTTGTTATTTTTGTTTTTTGGAGGAACACCCAATGATACTCCATGGACTGTTCCTCATGGCCCTCATCTCTAATGTTTCTGTATATTATTACCATGCAATCTTTATTTTTATATCCTGCAGATGAGTGCATTTATTCTATGTCTATTCCTCTCCCTCTGACTCATTTCTTTTAGCATAATACTCTCCATGTCATCTATGGATAAGCACATTTTATGACTTCGTTTTTAAAAAAGTATTTCATGTTGGTGTGTTAATACTGTATAGTTGCAAGTATTTACTTGAATGTCATTGCAAATATCCGCATTAATGTCTTAAACGTACTGAGGGGTTCTTCCTCTCTGTAGTATATGAGAACTTAAGAATTATAATAAGACAACTTCAAGGCAATATAAAAGCAGGTGATTGTGTTAAATGCTCTGGCTTCAGGTTCTAGCTTTGCCCAGATACTTTTCTGCATTTCAACATGCTATTTCCTATGATTTCTAAAATTGTACATCAAGTAAAACAGTTATAGCTTATATATTACTTAGAAATGCTTATTTTCCTGTATGTGCAGCTCCCTACTTTTCATAGCTGCAGTGTTTAGTAAGGATTCCAACTGATAGCCTACTTGATACTATGACTTCTCTCAGGCTTAGATGATTCTCAAAATTGCCATATCTGTTCAGCTGTCCCAAGAGACTTGTTGGGACCAATAAATCTCTCTGCCTTGTGTTTTGTGTGCACATACACATACCTGCTTTGGTCACATTTACATAACTCCCTGGAATTAAACATTGAAGTTAAAGTACTTTAAGTTTCTAACAATTATTTGTTAGTGAATCAAGGTAGTTTCTGTTGAACAAAACTTGCTTAGAAATTTTGAGGAAGAAAGAAAGAGGGGACATATGTGTGCAAAAGATAACACAGATTTCTCAGAGTAGAAATAAGCAGAGATACAGACAATCGGTGGGAAACATGGAGAAGGGAGAGCATAGAACTGCTAGTGCTTTCAGCCATTTCCTTCAAATAGGAAAACAATAAATGAAGGGGAGTTGTTTTATCCTATTTCTTTCAATGTGGACATTTTTCATTCATTTACAAATTCATGACTGAACTCTTAAAAGTTGTCAGTTTTCTTGAGGTCTATGGATTCATGGAGAATAAAGACAAAACGAAGGAAGAAGACAAATATAGAAATAATAACAGACTGGGACCCAAGCCAGGCAGTGAGAGGAAGAAAAAGAGAGAGAGAAACAGAGAGAGACAGACACAGAGAGACAGAGACAAAGACTTGGAGACTAAGAAATACAGAGGCACAGAAAGATACAGAGAGAGACACAGAGATAGAGACAGAGACAGAAAGAAACAGAATGAGGCAGAGAGATACAGAGATAGAGACAGAGAAAGATGAGACAAAAAGAGAATGAGAGAGATAGCAAGCACTTCATTCTGGGTGAGCTGTTGAACATGGAGCGTTTAGCTGGGAAAATGAAAAATGTCTGGAATTCCGCTCTGGAATTCACAGGGACAGAGTGATTCTGGTAAATCATATGGCTGAAAGATGGGGGCGTGGTAGCGGGGGACCTTTTGTAGACTTAAGAGTGGACTGTGGGAATTTTGAAAGGGTTGAGTCATTGACCCTTAGCTTTTCCTCTTACCTCTTCATCATCTTTACTCTTAGATAGAAGAGGCCACTTGAGATAGGTTTGCTGGGACTTAGGCTCTACAAAATTACTTTCAGACCCCACCAAAGAACCTGCAGCCCAAAGGCTAAGGAACTTCCCATTTACTCCCCAATGTGATTTCTCAAACTGGGTCTCTGCAAAATCTTTGGAGACACCCTTGTCTCTTTTGCACAATGCCTGCTCATTTCTCCCCTGGCAGCTCAGCTTAATTCCGTATCTAAATAAAAAGAAACTTCCAATCACTGCTCTGCAGGCAAATCTGGGAAAAGCTTGCCTGAAACACCCTGGGATCATCCATCCTCAGAGCCCGAAGTCTCCCATGAATCCTTCATGCCTTCTCTCAAAGTCCAAAATAGATTAGATGCAATTTCTGGGCTTTTGGGTTCTCTGAGTGCACTGTGTGAAAATATGAGACTGAATGTAAAGGTCTAATCATCATGGTTGGTAGCACCGAAACTTGCTGAATCATGACCTGCTCCAGACTGAGCCCATATGTCTCCCTGCTTCTGAATAATCCTCTCCCCATCTGGAATCTTGTTTCCCTGACTCCTTTCTGAGTGCCTAATCATCTTTTTTAAAATGCTCTGTGAGTTCTTGCTCTTGCAATTTGTTGGTAACAGAACATGGTTACATCCTTCTCCTGGTTAGTAATTTCTGTGCTTGGGTTCCAAATAGTGATGGTTTGGAGATGTGTTTTTGGCACTGAGAAAATGAACGCAATTAAGATAAAGCACCGCTGTTAGATGTCTAAGCTATTTAGTTTGGGAGAATCTTTTAAGAAACATGGGGCAGAAGTGGTCAGACAGGGAGTGAAACAAGTCAGGGTACGGTGCAGGTACTTCAAAAGAAGGTTAGCAGAATGTATCCTTCAACTGAAAAACCCCCAGGAATCCTCTGGAAGAGGGACAGGTCTGATGTATTGGGCCTTGCAATTACAACTGCATTGTTAATAAAGCAAGTCGCCCCTGATTTTCCTAAAAGTTCCCGAGGCATGCTGGGAAGGCACCTCCCTACTCTTTTCAGCTGGGGAGATTCTATTAAGGGAATCACATGCTTTCTGTTTGGGCCCTGTGTACCTCATCTCCCACTCTGTTCACGCACAAATAGATGCCTTTGGGATGCAGATGAAACTGAGCCATTAGCTGGAGGCTGATAAAGGATAGATTATGAGAATTTTCCGAGTCTGACAGTTTCTTATGACAGTAAAGAGATGATTGTTCAATATAGAGAGTCTCTTTTGAAGGACATGTTTTTTGTTGTTTTGGGGTCACATCTGGCAGTGCTCAGGTCTTACTGCTGGCTCTGCGCTTAGGGATCAAACCTGTTGGGCTCAGGGGAACATCTAGGTTGTGTAGGGCTTCAATCCAGGTTTACTAATGTAAAGATAGTGCCCAACACACTGAACTATCTTTCCAGCTTCATGCGAGACATCTTATTCAATTAACAAAAATGTTTTTCTGTCAAAGAGCGTAAGTAACTGATATGTCACACTGCTAGGATATATTTATATACTGCATACAGTTCCTGACCAGATTTTATGGTGTTAAAATTTTTATTATGACATAAATGTCAAATTTTGTTTTGTTTTGCTGTGTAGATGAACAAATTGGCCCAATTGTGAAAACTTACTTTTTCTAATAAGTAAAACATGTTGATGTTTTTCTTAATTGGTGTTACCAACATGAAAATTATTGCGTTATTGTCTAGAATAATTACAGAGAATTCTTCGGAGCTATCTTTCTGATGACATTTGCCAGTAATCGAAGAATATTTATGTTTAAATATACTTACATTTTTTTAATTAGTGGATGTTCTTCCAGTTACTCCAGACATTATTCATTTTAAACTGCCACTTGTTTCTTATTTCTCTGTAGTGAGCATAATATTTTGAAATCTGAAAAAGTTACATTTGAAGGAGAAATATTCCAGTAGATTTAAAGTCCTTAGATTTTCAAATTGAGGTCAAATATTGACCGGGGTCATCCCTAAAATGCATGTCCATGTGAGAAAACACAGAGCCTGCTGAGTGAACATCCAGAAACAGAGACTCAAATTCTTCCCTTTTATGATTTCAATCCAGCATTCACATTTCTAATATGGAAGGGATTTGCACAAGCTCACCCAACTTGATATTTTCTGGGACCGCAGAGTCTCCTTGTTCAAGTTCCCACAGGAGTGGCCCTTTAGCAAATGCTGACACTATGTTAGGAAGGAGCTCTGATAAGCTTGAAGTTCTATCAGGACAGATGCAGACTTCCTCCTTTGCATCCATGTGATCCCTACAGGCTGCAAGTCCCTAAGTAATGAACAGCTTGTTATAGTCTTCCCTGACACTTGTCACAGTCCTCCTTGATATGTTTTTATGTACCACTTAACACAATAGAAAGGAAATTGTGAGATTTCATTGGAGTTAATGAAGTGAAATCCAGACACATTGCCCGTGTCATGTAACTTCTTCAACTCATGCCCGTCAGAAACTGTTAGTGTTTTTCAAGTGTCTCCATGGGTTTTTGCCAGATCCATTGGCGCATCACTAGGTTAGACTCTGCTTCTCAATTTAATGTCTCGTTACTTAATTAAAATCAACAACAACTAAGCACTTTCAAAGCTGTCATCGTTTAAATGTGTTTTCTTGCCTCTTTCTGAGTAGTAGATTTTGGTTCTTAGCGGAAAAGGATCTGTAAGGTCTGATAAGTTGTCCGGGGATATTGAATTTGGACTAACATTTGATGCCCTCTGACAGGAAGGCCTGAGCTTCTTAGGGTAAATCCCAGGCCTGTCATTTCAAATTCTCTCCTTTTGTTCAGATCTGTAAATCATGTTACTTATGCTGAGTACATTGACATCATTTCTATCACTCTTCAGAGCCCTTTGCTAAACATCATGTTTTCATTCTGCATCCTGCTATGTTAATCACATCTATAGTTAGAATGTAAGTTAATCCTCAGCATTTGACAGACTTGCTCTATTGTCTGGAAAAATAATGCATGAGGTGAATTATACATATTAATTTATAACTTACAAATAATTACCTTGGATCAGAACTGCCCATTTTGCCTCCCAAGGGAAATGCAAATAGCATGAAATAATCAATTGAAACAGAGTTAAGAGATAAAGGAATCAGAAATTGGTCCATCAGTGGCTCCTGGGAAGAGCTTTCAGGAGATGTAGACATGTAGCAGAGTGGCTTTCAATAACATTGGTATAGGGGTAGCTAGGAGGCCAATTGACCTTCACGTCATACTTCAATATATCAGAAGGTACAGATGATCAGGAAAACAGACAGGAAAAGTAGCTATAAGTAAATGAAAGACAGATAAGGATGATTTGACAATGTAAAAGTTTTGTCCTGCCAATGAACATAAAAAGCTATAAATTGAGCTACGGAATGTTGCACTGGTGAAGGGGGGGGGGTGTTCTGTTTATGATTGGAACCCAACTACAATCATGCTTGTAATTATGCTGCTTAAATAAAGATATTATTAAAAATGAAATGGAAGAAGTTTAAATAAAATAATAGGGTAAATAATAGGATAAAATTTCATGACAGAAAAAGAATTGAACTAGGAGTGTGTGTGTTTGTGGGGGGTATGTTTGCAAAGTAGAAAGTATATCAGGAACATATCAAGAACCTTTCAAAGAAGTGGCCAAAGAAACAAATAGCCCAGTTTAAAAAAAAATGGAGAAAAGCATGACTGGGCAGTTCATGAAGGGGGATGTCTGGAGATTAAAGATCACATGACCAACATGTCCAGGGGAATTAGCACCATGATGGGAAACTACTTCAGTATGTCTTAAAAATGTAATTAGAAACACATATTCAAATGTGTATGCACATGGATTCCTGTGTATTGATTGGCAATGAAGATTGCTGTGAAAATTATCCTTTGCACATTGCAGAAGCAAAGAGTACAAGAGAGGGCAAAGCAATAGAATGTTCTGAAAAGGTTCCTCATTTCTCTAAAAATTAAGTATCAAATAATAAAAAAATATAAAAATTAAATATCAAATAATGCAAACATCTTTCTCTGATTTTACCAGAAATAAACATAGGTTTCCACAAAGCCTTACCCATAAATGTTTATAGACAGCTTGCTCAGAATGGGCCAGAATTGGCAACAACTCATTTTCTTTCAGTGGGTAAATACCAACTGGTACTTCCGCTCCACAGAATACTACTCAGGAATGAAAAGGAGGGGCATATAAATGCACATAACCACAGAGATGAATCACAGAAAGAACAAATTAGGAGAAATCTGATGTTTTTTCGATACCTACATTCTAGAAAAGACATAGCAGGACTTCTTCAGTGCTAAGAGTATGGGGTGATGTGAACTCTAGGCTGTGTGAGTTAAGTTTAGGGGTGGCAGGACTCTTCTGTATCCTTATTTTGCTTCTTACAACATGACTTTGTATGTGTGTTGAAATTCTAGTAAATGTACTCACAAAAAGCAATTGATCATCAATGATAACTGGACACTCTTTGGAAAAGGAGGTTTAATCAGTCTGTTGAGTTTGGCAGGGCTCTCTGACTTCTCTCTGGATAAATCTGTCCAGAGACTTACATGGGCCAGAGTTGGGAAGAGAAGGTAAACTGTGAAGTTTGTAATTGAGCCATGTCTTCAGGGATTTATTTTTTCTTTTTGAGACCCAATTCCTCAGCTGTTACACTGAAATGTTTAAATTCGCAGTTTTTAAACTGCAGCTGCTGAGCACTGACTCTGGAAATCATGTGAAATGGAGATGCGTAAATATTATATAGACAGTAATTAGAAGAGAGTCAACATTTCCTTCCGTAAGTCAGGTTTGAAGCTCCCGAAACTGCCAAGGTTGAGTCAACTTTTAAAGTCATTCATCACACTTCTGTATTGTCCAAGTTTTCCTGCTCTGTTCTCTCCATAGCCCTGAACTCTAAAATTCTAAAATTCAGGTAGTTTGATTGCATTGTGCCTTGAAACTTTGGGACAGAAAGATTCAAGTGCTAATTATTATTATGTCGTGTTCTAAAAAAAAATCATCCACCTTGACTTCTGTAATAGCACTCTCTTATGTTCTTGCTAATTTGCAGAACTTACATTATAACTTTCTCTGAGTAGTTTCTTTTTTCTCTAGCCCTCTAACTGCCAACCTTTGATTAAGAGGGAAATTGGATCCAGCAATTCTCTCATCTATTTTTCTTTGAAAAAGAAAAAAAGAAATAGTGCTCGTCATTTTCTTTTCTAATTAATTCTTATGGAAATATTCTTCCAGACCTATATTTTGTGCTTTTGTTTCTTTACAGAACCTGAGACAATCCCTGGTCTCCTCAACTCAACTTTAATTAATGCACCGTAAATTTTCTATATTCTATGTAATGGCTAGAAGAGTAATTATCTCACATATTGGTGGAAATTAAAGGTAAAGTAAATTTGGGGATGCAGCTTTTCAAATTTTCCATAAGTGCAGTCTATAATCTGGTACTAGAATTCTGAAAAAGATAGACAAAGTTGTACAATCAGACCAATCATAATGTTATAGCTTGACATTGAAAATCAATCTGTTGGTTTGGAATTGCCTAAAAACCTTCATAATGCACTTTGATAGAAACCTTTGCAGCTTTTCTATATGGTTATAATATATAACCACATTGTATTATTACTGCATGAAAACCTAAAATTAGAGCATGGCAAATTATTGCTTCTTTTTAAAATGATTCTCTTTGGCTTTATTCAATACTGTTTCTTCTATGTTTTATGTTTGTTTGTTTTTGGTTTGGGTTTTTAGGCCGTACCTGGTGACACTCAGGGGTTACTGCTAGCTTTGGTTCAGAAATCACTCCTGACTTGGGGGACCATATGGGAAGCCTGGGAATCAAACCACAGTCCGTCCTAGGCTAGCATGCACAAGGCAGATGCCTTACGACCTGTACCACTGCTCCAGCCCTCAATACTATTTCTATAGTCAGAAAAACATTTTTATATTTTTAAATTATTTTAGATAAATGCTTTATCATTTCCGGATCAATTGAAATAGCAAATTATTGGTTGCTTCAAACATGACACCCTTGACTCTAGTCAAGTGTTGTTCTAGTGTTGGAATCCTATGTCCTCTTGGTTTCTGACTTGAAAATTGGACAATTGGGCAAAGTAGCCCTGAGAATATATAGTCTTCTCTCGATTTACAAGTCAAACCAATCATGGTGTCAGAAATGATGTCACAGTACCCTCAAGTGAGACTAGGAATGCGTCCTTGTATCATAGCCCCTTGGTGCACTGTGCTCAAGGACACTTCATCAGTGAGATTCATAAATGTCCATGAACTTCTCGGTGCTACCACTGACGCCCTCACTATGATTCTAAACACTGCACAGTGCATTGACAGCAGAGTGAGGCTGCCAGGATGTGAGGGCCAGTAGCCAGAATGAGAACCAGCTTTAAAAATCACTGTTCTTACACTGCCCTTTTCCTTTTATATCATCAGAATCATCTCATTTGCTCATTTCTTTCTCATATCACCATCTTCCATGCAAAGTATTCACTCCTCCAAGATCAAGGTTAACATGTCATCATTTGAAATGTGTTGACAGAGGCTGTGCTTAGTCCCACTTACAATTTTTTTCAGTTCGATTAGCTTTCCATTATAGAATTATGTCAGATTGGAGCTGAATCATTATGTATATCTGCTACATCCTCTTCAGTGCTCACAGTCCTATTGTTCATCATCCAAATCTTTGCTCTCACCTCTCTCCTCCAGTTTTTGACATGCTGAGCTTGGTGATGTCATAGTCCTCAATTTCTCCAACTTGCCTATTTATCAGAACTTTTGAGGGAACTTGGATTCTGAAAAGCTAGTCAAGCGTGAACATCATTCAGCATTCACCAGAAAGATATGAACTCAACAAGTCAATTTATCACACTGGCTAACAGAATTTCGGAGGCTTCACTTTAGACCTCCATTTGAATATGACTTGGCGCAACTGGTTCACAATTTAGATGGGCAACTCCCTGTGGGTCAACCATTTTGTAATCCTCCCTACATGCCCTTGGAAAACCATCACTCCAGAGAACAACATTCACTTAACACAGTTCAATGTCAGTTATAACTCCCATCAGCACTGTGGCCAGTGGCAACATTCCTTAGTGAGTTCTGTTTTGAAAAACTCTCTTTACTTTCTGCCTCTTTGTCTCTGTCACACCTGTCATGAAACTATTTTTTTCAATAACTCCCACCAAATTGGAATTGCATGGGCAAAAGAAGTTTCCCTCCCTCCTTCAGTATCTCAGCTCAAAAAATGCTCATCTGAAATCCATGCACCTACAATTTCACTTTCCTAGTAACCTGTGATCGGTCAAACAGACAGGTTATAAGCCATGACCTAATGATTTTTTTCTGGATAATAACCCAAGCTCTAGGGAAGACACGCGATGAATTCTGCACATCAACACTGCTGCCATCATGACCTCTGATGCTCCTGAGTGCTTGCTTCCTTGTTTTGCTTTCAAAACTCGCCTGATTTGTTCCCCCTAAAGTCCCCTTGGTCTTTGTCCCCACTTGACATTCTAATTCTACCCGTGTTCTCCCCATGAATCACTCTGGCCTCTTTCTACCTGTGACTCTGCTTCAAATCTGCTTCCCCAAAAGTTGAAATGTTCTCAAATTTATTTAGTTTGTGCCTTCTGAATATCGGCAGGCTATTATATAATAACCCAAAGGAAGTAAGTGTACCATTTCAGGCAAATTTTGATAGCACCAGTTTAGGTTAGAAATTACCAATAAAAGTAACAGTTTCTATAGGAGAGAGACAAGAAAGCAGTATCATCTTCATCAATGCCAAACAGATTTTTTAGTAATATTTTATTTAAACACCTTGATTATAAACATGATTGCGGTTGGGTTTCAGTCATGTAAAGAACACCCCCCATCACCAGTGCAACATTCCCATCACCAATGTCCCAAATCTCCCTCCTCCCCACCCCACCCCACCCCCGCCTGTACTCTAGACAGACTTTCTATTTCCCTCACACATTCTCATTGTTAGGATAGTTCTCAATGTAGTTATTTCTCTAACTAAACTCATCACTCTTTGTGCTGAGCTTCATGAGGTGAGCTCTAACTTCCAGCCCTCCTCTCTGCCAAACAGATTTTATATCTTAATTTATTCCAGTCTTAGAATTACTCCAGCGTATCAAATATTCACAATTTTAATTTATCTTTAACAATATCTGCAGGGTATAATCCGTCGATATTTTGCCCAGACATACCTAAAACTGTATTTAGACCCTTAAATTGTAATTTTTTTAGGTTAGTGAGAGTCCAGGGTTTAAGTTGCTATCCTTGCATGCATGGTTTGATCCATGGCATCACATTTAATATCCTGAGCATTGTCAGGAGTGATGTTTTTGGTGAAGACTAAAGAATCAGCTCTGACCATTGATGGATAAAGTCCTAAATAGAGCAAAGCAAATTACTATTTGCTTTATATTTCTTCTTAAATTTTTTTTATCAGGGCCAGAGCAATAACATAGAGGGTAGGGTGTTTGTCTTGCATGTGGCTAACCCGGGTTTAATCCTTGGTATCCCTTAGAGTCTCTCAAACCTACCAGAACTGATTTCTATGTGCAGAACCAGGAGAAACCCCTGAATCCCCTGGGGGTGGTCCAAACGCCAAATACCTAATAAAAATTCTTCATTAAAGTAGGAAAGAGGATGATCCAGAACACAAAGTTGTAGACAGCAGAGACACCTCAATTGTTTATCCTCCCTTTTTATGAAGAATCATTTCTATCATGGCCAGACTGTCCTTTGATGGAACCAGTTCATTCCAGCATGAAAGCTTCCCTTTTCAGGACATCATCTCCTAGTTTGGAAACTCTTTCCCAGAAGACTGAACCAGACTGCTTGGGCTACACAGCAGGCAGGCACATAACCTACTTATTCCTGTGAACTTTTTGAAGTTAGGTCTATCCCCATCTCAGGAAGCTGTCATTGTCCATGATCAACCAAGGAAATAGAATTTCTTAATCTGGCTTCTTGCATACATGAGTGAACCAAACTAGAGTGTAAAAGGTAAGAAGGAAGACTAGCCTTTGTATAGATAGATGTAAGTTCAAAAATTTATTTAATTGTTCACATACTCTATGTGCTTTTTTTTGTTTTTGTTTTTGTTTTTGTTTTGGGGCCACACCCGGTGACACTCAGGGGTTACTCCTGGTTATGCGCTCAGAAATCGCTCCCAGCTTGGGTTGGGACCATATGGAAGACTGAGGGATCTAACTGTGGTCTGTCCTAGGCTAGCACAGGCAAGGCAAATGCCTTACACTTTGTGCCACAGCTCCACCCCCTCTTTTTCCATGTGCTTTCATTAAACTGTGAGGAAAAAAGAGGCAGCAATCAAAATAAAAAGATCAACGTGTTTATCTTTATTTCAAATATAAGGAATAGATCTTTCCCAGACAATTCATGTATGCAAAAAAATTACCTTACATATATTTGAATCTCATCTTTAGATTTTCAACTTTATAAGTTGTACAGGACATAAACTTTCTCTAAATATCTTTGGAAAGCAAGGTGACATGCGGTACAGAAGCAAAACCCTCCTAGAGGGCAAGAGAAAGGACTGCAAGCACTATGCTCGTGCCCCCCCCCCCCAGATTTGGTACTTAACTCTCAGTCAATTAAGCCAATTAAAATCAATACATTCTCACACATTAGGGGTGTGAAGGGATTATGTTTTGGGAAAGAAGTTAGATATTCAAAAAATCCTCAGCAAGGCAGGAGAACTTGGCTTGTAGTGGTTGACCCAGCAACTTTTATGGTCCCTGGAGGCTGCTAGGAGTGATCGTGACTGTTAAGTATGGAGTCCATTGTAAACCCTGAGCACTACTACCAATGTGGTCCCCAAACAAATATAAACATATTCAGCAAGGAAGATACTAGATGCAGGTAAGGAGATGAATACTTCATAAAAATATATTTAAACACTGCCTTGCTTGTCAATTGACTTTATCATTTGACCAAATAAAACTAGGTCACAGCTCAAATTTCCAAAGTGGTTAGTTAGGAAACTCTTTAGTCTTTGTTTGAAAACTTGAACCCTGGTATGACTGGTGAGCAGCTGATTCAGACCTTACCTGAGATGTTTATCTTCTAGGTACCTTGATGTCTCCATCTCCGTCTTGTGTCCAATTGCATAAAATGGTTCTCTGGCTCATGTATATTGTTTCAAGAAGAATGTATTAACCCATGCACTGTTCTTGTCACTATTCGCACAGTGACGAGCTGGTTAATTGGCCATTGAGTTGCCAGGAGTGGGCTATGAGACATGCCTGGCATTTTGAAGCATTTATCATCCTTCCTTGCCTCTTGGCATTGGAAGACACTGTCACTCACTTATGAATTACATATACTAGCTCCTTGCACAGCCCTATGTCATTTCTTTTCTCCTCCAGTTGACTCTACATCTGTACTTGAGTTTCTTATGATGGCACTTGTGTGCCCTATATTCCGAGGTCAGCTCTAATGCATCTTGGCTATGGCACCATGTCATAAAGAAGAGCAGTCAATACAGGGGGTCAAGACCTCCTTCTGCTAATCAAAATATTTATTTTGTCACTTGACCAAGTTCTTTAAGACTGTATGAGTTTTGCACCCTCTAAAGACACCTGTAGTCAAGGAAGATGGATTATTGCTTACCCAGCAGTCAGAGAGAACACAAGGGGTATCCTAGTGGATCTCAGCTGAGAAGTGATGGACTGAAGCTTGAGGAGGGTCCTGGGGAAGGGGTGAGAAATACAGCTTTGTTCTAGAGGCTATTGGGCAGCAGGGTATGGGATAAGACAGGGTACTCTGGATTGAACCTTAATATATCTTACCTGTAAGATAAGGAGGAATTGTGTGATTTGAAGTAGGACTGTAGGAAGCAGTAACCCTTTGTTTTAGGAGAGAAGTAGCCAGTTACCAGTGATGTGCAGAGGGTTTATTATTGGTCTTCTTGGCTTTGAGGAGAATCCCTTGGATATTAGAGATGCCTATTCTCTTTCTCAACCATTTATATTTATAAATTAGGCACGGAAGTGTCAATGTTGTAAGATTATAGGGAAGACTGGTTCAAATCGATTTTGAAGTACCTAATACTGTCTGTTCAATACCTCTACTGGGTAATATGTCATTTTATTTCACTTTAGCCTCAGAAGCCTCTAAAACAAAAACACAAGTCCATCTCTCTTGTGATGTTTACCATAATTTTTCTGTTAAAAAGTAACAAAACAAACCTTCAGTCTCAGGTTTTCTGAGGGGAAAGCTCCTTTACCTTACACACAACTTCTGTTGGACAAACTGTCCATCATCATTAGGGCATGGGACCAGTCTTAGTGCTGGATCTCCTCAGGAGTTTAAGAGCAAAGATGGTGCATGTGGGATGCTGTATCAATCGTACTGCCATTTAATGAGCACCTCCTCCATCAGAATTCATTGGCATTTTTTATTAGGTTTTAGGCATTAAATTTTACTTTATGGTGTACTTCTTTATTCTTTTTGGTGGCTGAGTAGTCACATCTGACTGTGCTCAGAACTCCTGGCTCTGTGTTCTGGGATCACTCCTGGCAATGCTCAGGGCACCAGAGATCACAAGGAACCAGGATTGGTCGCATGCTAAGAGAGCACCTCACGTTCTGTGATAATATATCTGGCTCCACTCTGATGGATTTTCTACTGGCTGAACCACAGCAAGATTAAATTTCAGTTGAACCAATTGGTTCTGGAAGCATTTCAGGGGAGTGCATTACATGGAGCCCTGTTTTGTATCAAAAGGCACAAGGAAACTTTTGGACACAGGTCATAGCTTCTTATTAGCAGTTGCCATCTTAATACATTATTTTCCCATTGAATTTGTTAGTGGCTGAAATGGTGAAACAAATCTTCTTCCAATAGGATGTTGGCATCTGGAGGACTGGAAGAGACACTAGCAAAAGACTCAAGGAGAGAGGTTTGTGGCCATCCTAACAAGGGTTTTGTCTTTGAAGTAGGAGAACGCTAACAGACAAGGGTCTATTATTCCAATCGCCATGCATCAATTATATATTTATTTCTTCTGAATCCTTCTCTGCTAAAATCTGTTTTGAGAATTTGATTACAATTCACCTACACAGAAGTCCCCTACATTTTAATGTGCTTGCTAACTATGATTTAAATTTCCTGGAGATACAGCATCAAAGTAGTGAAAAGCAGCATAATTAATACAATCTAATAAAAAATGAATTAGAGCCTACTAAAGTCTCCGTGTTTGTACGTGTATATGCAGGATATTATAGAGAGCTGCATCACGTCTATACATATGCATTTGTATAAAGGCTGTTAAATATATATATATTAAAATACTTAGAGCATAATTCAGCAGGTAAATTCCTTTATTTTCAACCAATTTCTGCTTGAAACAGAACATCTGATTTAAAAAGAATCATATATAATTAAAATTTACTTGCACACATATATAAATTTAAAATAAATAAATATAAATGTAAAATGTAATTTAATAATCAATATATATCTAATATACTGTATTCGTATGGAATGTAATGGAATAAAAATTGTATTGCATTTATTCCTACTTGTTTCATGAAAAACATTTCCACATAATAATTTATATTGATTCAGACGTATTTTCACAGTAAGTGGTTTTAATCTACTCTAACCATGACACACATTTCCCAAATCTCAACGTTCAGCTCATTCAGCCTGGGAGGTGTTGGTTTGCTTGTCCTTGAAGCAGTCTCTTTTGCTTTTCAGCAGTTGAAGGGTTTTTTCCAAACTCTGCTTCCCTCCAATCAGAATGACAGCCTGGCTGTGCTTTCTGACTTGGCATTGGCAGGGAGATGGTGTGAATTTACCTTCGACAATGCACAGCAGGATTTATCCTTCAGGTGTTTCTTTCTGTTGTCACTTCTTTGCATCCTACTGGAGGGAAAGCCAGATGGAGGGTGAGAGATGAAGGTGAAGTCCGAATGCTGGCCAAGGCTTTTTATAGTAAAAGTTTCAAAGCTGATTTACCTCCCCACACCCATTGCAGATGACAATATAATGCTAAATACAGTTGACACACTGCATGCCGAGGATTTACACCAGGCTAGAGTCAACCAGCTTACCAGCCAGGCAGTACTGATCTCTTTTAATAAAATTCTTTATTTTTATTAGCATGAGTACATGATAGGCATCATTTTTGTTATATTGGAGTAAATATATATATAGCATTATATATAATAAAAACACATTAACATGCTACATGGATCTCATTAATATACCCAGAGTCTAGATATTATTTTACTCACACTTCTTCTTTAGGCTACTTATTTGTATTTGTATATGCACACACATATGCATTACACAAGATAGGATATAGAGATAAATCCATATTGCTATTTCAAACAAATATTCTATTAACGTTGACGAATTCTTTCATGTTTCTATTGAGTTCAACATGCTTGTGTATAGATTCATTTGTCAGAAGTCATAATATTTACATTTTAAAGCAGGCTAGGCTAGTATACTCTTTTGCTTGTTTAACATTGAGAAGCCAACTCCATTTTGTGCAGAATTGATACTTCCTAAAGGGGCAGCAGTTAGAACTAGAGCTGGAGAAACTGATGAAGCCACTTAGTTGTGCAATTTCTGATCTCCCCGTTATCACATCTAGGTATTTTTTCCTTTCTTTTAGCTTAGATTTTCATCTAGAGTTTCAATGATCTTTTCTACTGGTAGTACAATTTGTTCCTTGCAGGTTCATGAATAGGAGCAGTTTAGTGGGTCATTATAGTTTGAAGGATTCTCATTAGTGAGACACTAAACCCTCTTAAGATAGCCAGAACCCAAAGTTCCCATTTCAAGCATTTTTATCACACTAGAAAATGTCTCAGCAGCCACCATAAATACAGTTCTGTGATGAACGGGGTTGTTTCTGTTTTCTTTCTGGAGGCTGGAAATGGGGACACTTTGAATAACTGGAAAATTTTACAAGGAGGGAACTTAGAGTTTTAAGCACACTTGAGTTGATCTGTTCACCCTGAATCAGCTCAATTGCTTATTTCTTATGCACTGTCTTCTTCAGCTATTAAATAAACTTAACACTTAAATGCACACATTTCCTCTGGGGTTCAGTCGTAAACAATTGCTCCTCATTCGTACATGACATGCCCTAATCAAGGCATGTCCATTTGAAGAAGATTCCTTCTTCCTACTACCGCTGTCACTTTCATCACTAAAATGTTGCAATTACTCTGGAATCATTGACTAGCAAAATCCTTAAGAAAATATTTAACTAGGTAATTTTACAAAAAATTCTACCTGTGAGCATTCTATTGTGATCTGTATAATGAGTTCATCTCTGCAAAGTAGCTTAGAATTTCCAGAAGCTTCTATTCAATGCTCATTGAAGAGTACATCTATTCTTTATCTGTACTTCATGAAAAAAACCCTCTCAATTCAACTAAATTTGATGATTTTCTAGAAATATTCTACTCTGACTCTTTCTTATTAATAAGTATTATGTCCTGATAAGCCTAGTTATGAATCACATAATAGTTTAAAAATAGATTTGTAAAAGATGCCACTAGTAGTAATTATACTCCTAATTACACACAAAAGACCAATGAAAGCATACAACATCAATTTAAATAATTGTGAATAAATTTTAATAGTAGTCTTCCAATAGAAAAGAAAATTTGAAATTCACAATTGTTCAGGAGACAAATGTATAAGTGAAAAGAGGTAATGTGTAGAACAAAAGAAGAAACCATGTTGCTTGATCCCATTACAGTGAATAAACCTATACAATAAATATTGTGCTCACTTAAAGAGATCATACGTTCTGTTCCATTTATATGCGATTTCTAAGTTAGAAAATACACAGAGACAGAAAATAAACAGAGATTGTCTTGAGTTTTTTGTTTGTTTGTTTTGGGGTCTTACCCAGTGATGCTCAAGGGTTACTCCTGGCTATGCGCTCAGATATCGCTCCTGTCTTGGGGACCATATGGGACATAAGGGGACCATATGGGACACAGGGGGATCAAACCACGCTCTGTCCTGTATCAGTCATGAGCAAGGCAAATGTCCTACTGCTGCGCTATTGCTCTGCGCCCCACGAGAGGTTGTCTTGAGTTTTAAGAACAATATTTTGAATATCAAATTACTGTGAAGAAAATGTAGTTTCTAATGTATGTATATGTCCCTGTGTGGTCCACTCAGCAAATATTCTTTCTTCAATGAGTTGTTTGGTATAGTAAAGATACCGGTTTTTCCATATATATATAATTAATGTATTCAGTTTGTTTCTAATTACTTATGATATTTATGAATAAAAGTAGTTACTACCAAAGATGTTGTCCAAGTCTGAAAATCAAGACTCTGATATCCACTAACCAATTGCTAAAAATCTCTCTTGAAAATCTTCAGTTGGATCTGGCAGAGGAAACCCCAGTTTCTATGGATCCTTTTGGCACCCTGTTGTTGCCTCACCCCTGGGTACAGATTACTTACCTGAGCCCTGCCCATTCCTGGGCGGGGCTTTGGGAACAGAATATTACGTTTACCTTACCTGAAAACTCCGCCCATTTCCTGGGAAGGGTCTTGGAAGGTTCTGGGGTCTCAGGCTTTCTGCCCTTTTGCCTGCCCTTTGGCCTGTTTGGATCCTGGCCAACATGTAGGTCAGAGGTGACATGGATGAAAATAGATGCAGGGCTAGCTTGAATGGTAGGAGTCACATCTGATGGCTAGGGCTGAATAAAGATGTTATCTCTCATGAAGCGTGCCTGTGAGTGAGATTTCTACCTGCCACTCTCATGAACCTCCAGACCCTCCGGTTAGTGGGGGCTGGAGCCACGTGGCCTGGGATGGCGGACAAAGGCTCATCTCCATTCAGCACCATCCTAAGGCATGATTTTCTTTATCTTAAGAGCTGTTTTTCTTTACTTGTCAGTGTGTCCATCTGTCCCATTTAGTTGTCAGACCCACCAGAAACATCTATGTCACCTTTCCTTTTGCTCCTACCTGCATTTCAACCCATCAGCAAACCCTATATTCTGATGCTTTGGACCAGGTTCCCCTCCTCACTGCTGCTCTCCTCTGTTACCTGAACCCCTTCTCAGAGTGCTCTGTGAATTTTAGAGGCAACAGAGTCTCCTGTCAAGCTGCCATCAAGCCTGAAACTTTCTTCTATTGGCAGCACGTTACCTTTTCTCAAAACTTTCTTTGTTCCTCCCTACATTTGGTTCTTCCAAATTTCCAAATCTACCTTGCTTCTTCCAAGCTTGAGCAGTTGCATTAGGCTCTTCGCACACTTTCTGTTCTCTACAGACTGAACAAGTCTTTATAAAGACTGAGATATAACTTGTTCAGTCTTGTGTCCCCAGGTCCTAAAGCAGGGCCCAGCATAAGGCCAGCCTTGCTAAGAATGCTTTAGGTCAACAGATGTGAAAAAAGGAGGGTATGCTTCAAGAAATTCAAGCATGTTTGCTCAGAAAAAGAATAAGAGGAACAGCTAGAAAGGTCCCAGAAGCAGTAATGGCAGTTGGAAGATTGAGTGAAAAACTCTTTTGATTCAATAACAATGTGCTGATAGGGATGTAGGTGCTGAGTATGTGAATGAGTATACATCAGGAATATGAAGTTAAGACTGGAATTGGACAGTCCTTTCATATAAGGAGGGAGAACTTGAGGTTTTAAGTGACAAAGAATGTTAAGTCAAGTAGGTCCAGGAAATTGTGTACCATGAATATTGACTGGAAGATTCACTATGGGTGTAAACCTAGAAAGAACTTCCATCCCTACGTATTAATGTTCAATTCTATTTCCTATGATTGAACTCAGACAATACCTAGCACACAGAGGGCTAGGAGACTGCAAACTTGACAGGGAGCAGGCACGCTCATTAAATTACAACAGATAATGACTTTCCTCTAATAACTAAATAAATAACTTTCCAGTTATTGTCCTAACAGATATGAGCATACAGCATTTCTGCTTTGGTTTGTTTATTTGTTGCTTTGATGGAAGAAGAGAATTTTTTAATGACACTTAGAAAGATGTGAGGGGAAGGATAATGGGGAAAGGTATTCAAGAGAGAACACAGGAAGCAAAGAAACATCGGGAAAAACAACCAAGATAGAATGCAGGAAAAACATGTGCTTGAAAAGCAACTGGAAATCATATTTTTACTAATAAAAATACTCATCATGTAATGTTGCCAATCGTAATGTAACTGTATTTTCTGAAAGCTCTTAGATGTCACATTCCACCCAAAGCTATCAACAGAGGGAGAGACTATTAAATTAATAGCAACTGAACTGTATGATAAAACATCCCTTTAATCAAAGATCTTCCAGGAAACAGCACAGAGCAAGGGAAATTAGATTCTTTTGCTGGAGGATGAAGGATATTCAGAAAGTATCAATCATTTCTTAAAGTTCTTTACAGTAAAGTTGACAAATTTATCATTTTTACTGTTAATATATTTTATGTGATTGTTTCATGTTTTTAGTAATATTTGCCTATAAATATACACTTAAAAAAGAATGAACAACTTTATTGTGTGTGTTTGTGAGTGAAGGCCGTATCATTAGTAGAGGAAGACTGTTCAACTAAAATCTGGGTCTTGATAACCTGTTCCTTTCTTGGTCAAATATAATCTGCTGTGGCCAAGACACTTTTTCAGTCCTTGAAAGTTGAGAACATTCTCTGGACTTCACCCAAAGCTCAGCCCCAAGCCAAACTCCTTTGTGCTTTGTTCCTGAGGAAAACAATGCCCTGCCCTTCAAAAGTTCCTTCTCTCAGTTGAGTAGATAAATTGTTAATCATTGGTGCTAAAGAACAGCATGGCTCATCCACATTTAGCAGAGAGCTCAAAAACACTGGATGGAACAATGCAAAAAAAAAATCAAACTCTTCTCTATGATTTTCTAGTAAGTCACAATTTTATTGTCTCCTCCTTAATGTGAAGAGGCATTGATCGCCTTAGTGCCCTGCTTCAATAATTCACACACCTGTGCTGAAAATTGTATGAGGACATTGCTTGGTAAATAATATCATGTCTACCTAGTATGTTTGACATGCTGAAAATGAAGCTGTCCTTGAGTGGCTGGTACTAAATATTGTTTTAGCAGCATAACTCTTAGCAGGCATCTTTATGCTGATATCAGAGAGGACACATGAAAATTACAAAATATATTGAACACAACAGCTGAAGCACTAGCACTGTGGGGAAGTCATGTACCTTGCATGTAGCTGACCCATGTTGATCCCTGGAACTAGTTTTGTTCACTGAGAGCCACAACAGTAATTCCTGATTGCAGAGTCAGATGCAATCTATGACCATTGCAGAATATGACCTAAAAACTAAAACAACGAAACTATGAACACAATGGGGAAAATGAAAGACATGACTGTGAGACATACAAAATGGCATTGAAAGCATCCTTTTAAAACAAATAGTTAATAATAAAAGAACTTTTTTTGTTTGTTTGCTTTTGACCTGGGCATTTTATAGTTAACAAGTGTAAGGCTAATTAATCTTTCTGCCTCTTTGGCAGCAAAGAAGGTGGACATCAGCCTGATGTAATACTGATCCTGCTGATCTTTACCCTGCGTGGGAACTATTTGGATGTGAGAGATGATTCTGTTGTTTACTGTTATAGCTCACTGGTTAGGAGGAGTATTAAAGATATTGCGTTACCTCAGAGAAACCATAGAGTTTTCAGCATTATCCTTGAGAACCACAAATAAAAATTGTCATAGGTAGGGCAGCTCTAAGGCAAAATCCCCAACTCTAATTAGTCTTGTGGTTAAGAAATAGAAGACATGCTGAAAGACATTTAGAGGAAATACAGGAGAAATTGTGAAATTCAAATTAGCTGGAGAGAAACATCGAGGCATCTAGGAATAATCAAGCTTTGTTCCTTTGCCCTCCAGAGTTCAGTATTCTTCACTGTGTCCTAAGTTATCAAAATCATACCATAAATGTCAGACATTGCTGAAATAGTGCAAATTAGAACTCAACCAAGATCAAACATGGAGTATGTATTTCTAAACAAAAAAGAATTGTCATAGTGTTGGAGAAAAACAAAGACTTATTTGTAATATTTATGTCAGACAGATAATAAATAAATCTCAATAGTTTGTAGGCCCTGCAGATTCATAATTATCAAAATATTTGAGAAAAATCTACTTTGCAGTGGTTACAAAGCTGTCCTTTAAATGACCTGCAAGAATAGATTTTATCAATAGCAAGACTGGTATTCTCCTTTTGGCATTAGCTTACTAACATAATGGTTCAAAATCAAGCATCATCTCAGCTGTTTTTCCACAAGTGTGTTGATAATTATTTTTTCTGCTGAAGTCAGTCATTAGAACTGTATAACCAGAGCATTTGGGTGAGTCTCTATGTGCTCACCCAATGTTTGTGAGCATGTGGGCATGAATGCAC
Organism: Crocidura indochinensis; assembly: GCA_004027635.1. Classification (NCBI taxonomy): domain Eukaryota; kingdom Metazoa; phylum Chordata; class Mammalia; order Eulipotyphla; family Soricidae; genus Crocidura; species Crocidura indochinensis. The sequence goes on along the minus strand of PVKC010000882.1, from coordinate 17,314 downwards.
ACACAGCTTGTTATATTTGTGATGCGTGATTGTCATTTCGTTTGTACAACTGTGCTGATCTGTGAGGTGTCCTCACCTGCAGGATGAAATGTTAACTTAGAAATTCATGAAAAGTCTTTCTACAAATGTCTCCACTATGCTAAAGGTTCTCTCACATACTTTTAAAAATGTGTTTAACTGTAAATGTATTATACTCACGATGACGAGTTTACAATTATGTTGATCTCTGGCGAACTTGGAGGACCAAAGGGTCTTTGTAAAATAAACTAAACTGATTCCCGACTGCCTCTTCCTACATAGCAATTGTTATGTGTTTTGTTTTTCTTTCTCTTGAAAGCACTTGAAATCCTCATTAAATTATACCAACCACCAAAAGAACCAGTACCTGCTCAGAGCTCTGCTAATGTGTCTCTGTCCATTCGTTTTCTTCTCTTCTTTATTGAGATGATCTCCATTACAAGGTTTCTCTTAGGTCTGAAATGAATTTTCAATTCCACATGGCTCTCCTAATGTCTTCTTTCCAACATTTTCTCCTTTTAAAATTGCAGCCATAAATCTTACCCTGGAATCATCTGTCATCACCTTCTCGTATCTCTTCTGTACAGAACTTGCTTACTCTTCCGAAATCACTGCCCAAATCCAATTGACTTTTAGAAACCCACACCATATTTAACCATGATCAGAAAGCAGGAATCTCTGAGCTTTATCTTAAATTTCCCCTGACACCATTTCTCTTCTTCCACAGCTCTCTCAAAAAAGCTCTTCAAAATCTTTTTCTATAACAATTCTGTCATAGATCTCACAATAGAAAACTTTGTCTGTGCTTTCTACTACCTGATCCATTTCATTTGCTTGACTCTTTTCACTATACAATTGCTGTTTTCTCCTTTTCTTGGGTATAGGAATGAGTTCACCCAGGAGGAACTTTCTCCCTTTTTTGTGTAATGACCCTATTGACTACTAAGGGTCACCTTTTGTCCTCCTGATTAATTTCGAACTGAGGATGTTCCTCTCAGCTGATGACCAGGAAAGAACATGTGTCAAACTGATGACTAGAGATATTATATTCCATTCCAACAATTTAAAGGATGAGAGACTGGAACACACACAAAAATGCAGGTCAGGAACATAGCAAAAGCATGGCAGGGGGAAGTAGGGCACTAGAAGAAGATAATCATGAATATTGGGTGTTAGGTTACTCCTTATTTTACCTAACACAAAGATTATTCCTGGTTTCTTTGTATGTTTGTTTACAACTTGGATTTACCCCCAAACAAAGATTGTCTTACTTGTAAACCTGGTGGGACTGTCTCAGGATAACCTGAACTATCTGCCCTTACTATGTCCTTGCTTCCCCCACCCAATTGTGGTCTCTACTCAATAAAAAAAACAGGCAGTTCTGGCAGGAAGCTTGCTCTCCATATGAAGTAGAAGATTCCAAGACTACATGTGCTTCACCCTCAGCCTGGTTTGGATTATTTCATGCATGACCCTGATTCAGACTCGTTCACCTGGGGTTGGAGATATGGTACTCGGAATGATTTTACAATTGGAGTTTAGGAATGTCTCAGGACCAACACAGTGTTTATAAGTAATTTCTCCTTTGACAAGATCTCTCTCTGAAAGAGGAACGAAGGTCTGGTGTCAAGCCTAAGAATAATCAAAATTTATGGGAACATGGTACCCCTTTTTGTGCTGTCCTTCCCCATATCTGGGGTGGTGTCTCTGAAGCTTTCACCTCAAAGAGAATCCCTGAAGAAATTTCTCTACAGGGACCCTTGAAAAAATTGTTCCCTGGGGTTCCTGCTGTCAGGCAGTTTGAGAACACCATCACGAATGGATCCAACACTTTGTGATTTACATTTAATGTACAGAATATGTCCTAGAGGACTGTTTTGTGTCTGTTTGATTGTTTTATAAATTTATCAATATCCCACTCAGTCTAATATCATGTTAATGAACTACAGGAATTAAAAGTTTCATTTTTTTCCAGAGAAGCAATTGGAACACAAAAAGCAGTTCAAAAAGACAGTTCTATTTAACATAACATTATTCATTTCTTTGAGGGTAAAATTTATCTTGACCAGGAAATGGATGAAAAATCCTGTTCATCAGAAAACAAATGGAGTTTTCGTTACTTTTAATTTTCATGCATATCAGATCGAATTATTTGTAGCTTAGATAACTTGGGCTATTTAATTTTTATGATGCAACAAAGGCATATTGAATGATCATTAAAGACCTGTGGGTGGAGCCTGATTTCTGAACTGAGCTCTCAATACATGACTAGCTCCAGTAATAATCACATAAATTCCAAAGACCAATGCAATTATAGGAAAGGGATAGCCAAAGCGCTGAGATAGATAATCCATTCTCTGTGCTTTGTATGAAAAAAAAAACTTAACTAATAAATTAACATCTGCTATAGCTCTGAACTCACGTAAATGGAAAGTATATATGATGTTGGGGGATGGAGTAACTTGTAATAAAAAGAAACAGAGTTCAGACCTCTCAGAATATACTCTTCTAGAGCAGTAAAAACATGCAAAATTTACAAACATTGACTTAAGACAATAAATCAGCACTTGCATTACTGCCTTAATAAAAATGATAAATCATGGGGCATTCATTGAAACAACATATTGTTCAGTATTGCATTTTCTGGCTATTATGCCATTAAGTTATTATTTAATTGAATTATAGGACAAGTTAGCAATGGTATTTAAATAGCAGTATTAAGTAATCTAATGTGCATGATAAAATGCGAGAAGTTTGTCTTGCACACTACTGACTCAAGATGAACCGAGTTCAATCCCCAACATCCCATATGGTCCCACGAGCCAAGAGTAATTTCTGAATACAGAGCAGGAATAACCCCTGAGTGCCACCAGGTGTGGTCCCAAAACAAAAACAAACAAGCAGGGTTATGAACAAAGGCAATATTTTTAGGAGCTAAAAGTTCAGTGTTTATGTATAAATATGCTAATCTATTCAGTTTAGTCTCTGCCATTCTTGCTTTGTCTGACAATACAGAGTCAGTCTAGAAAGATTATTTTCAGCTCTATAGTTTTTACTTTTCTTATATATTAAAATAGAAATGGCTCATATTTTTCTTTGTATCAAGGCTATCATGACATGGAACAAAGCATAAAAAATAAAACAATGGTCACAGAAGCATTTCGAACAATTTTAAAGATGATGAAATGCTGGATTATCTTCTCTTACATAAAATGCAGTGAAACACTTCCAATTCAGCTCCACTCCTTCTTAATAACAGATTGTTTCATTTTTCATAATTACTCCACATATTAATATCCCTGTGAAGTCATCTCAACAGCTGTCTCTTTTTTATTGCAGATGTTTCCCCCTCAAAGAAAATGAAATGTTGTCCTTTTTAAAATGTTTCTTGAAGTTTTGATTGAACCAGCTTTGAATCTTAATAGCTGCAGAGAGAGCCATTGTTGCTACCTCCCAAAGGCCACCCATTAACAGAACCCTATGCGTTCATCAGACTTTCTTTCTTTTTTTTGGAGGGGGGTGGTGGACCACACCCAGTGACTCTCAGGGTTTACTCGTGGCTATGCGCTCAGAAATCGTTCCTGGCTTGGGGGACCATATGGGATGCCAGGGGATTAAACCGCAGTCCATCCTAGGTTAGCCCGTGCAAGGCAAATGCCCTACCACTTGCTCTACCGCTCCAGCCCCATCCATCAGACTTTCTTCATTGGGTATCTGAAGAAGGCATCGTGCCTGCAGACAGAGCTTATGCAAAGTCAAAGAGACAAGTCTGAGTTGATGACAAAGCTTAACAGGATTCACAGGCCTGGATTAGGTCAATGATCCCAGAGTTGGTTGCTCGGAGGCTACATGCAGGAATCGACCCAAGCAGTGAGGTCTTATGAACTGAAAAATGCAAGGAGGCAGTGATGCAAAGGCACAAGAAAAAATAGTGGGGGAGGCCAAGATGGATCACTGAGTTTCTAGACATCCATCTGCTACTATTCCTGATGTTATCTATCCTCTGAGTCAGGAGGTATTGAAGATGGGTCTGGAACAATGAGGCAGAAATACATATGGAGACAACCAGAGTGGCTGGATAACACCTGTGTTCATGGCTATATATTGTCAAATGTGGAAAGTACAGTAGCAACAATAGTAATTACAGCGAGGATTGCTTAAAATAATAGATCCAATCTTTCCTTCACCGGGGCTTCTTTGGTCTATCTGACTTCAGCTTTAATTCTTCTTCTCTCCTTTCCACAATAATCTTTGCAATAATTCTTAAGACTCTGCAGTTTACCAAAACAGCATATTTTAAGAGAGATGGACCCTGTGTCAATCTCAGAATGAGACTGAATGACAACTGGTTAAACTGGAAATGACATGCGGATAAAGCAGACAGGTGAGCTGGATCAGCAGTTATTTTCGTTGGTCATTTTTATTAGTTCAGATTTCAGTTATCATTTTGCCTTCTGAATTTATATCTTTAATTGAATATTTTCTTTTTTTGTTGTTGTTGTGGTTTTTGGGTCACACCCGGCAGTGCTCAGGGGTTACTCCTGGCTCCATGCTCAGAAATTGCTCCTGGCAGGCACGGGGGACCATATGGGGCACCGGGATTCGAACCGATGACCTTTTGCATGAAAGGCAAACGCCTTACCTCCATGCTATCTCCCGGGCCCCAATTGAATATTTTCAAGATAACATAACAAGGCTATCTAAACTCATTAGGACCTTTGGGGATCTAGGTAAAAGATCACCTATTCCTAGGTGACTAGACTTGATTCCCCATACGCTGTCTTGGCAGAGCACCTAGGGCTACCCTGAGTTGTGAATCTGATGCCGAATGCAGCATTCTTTGCTCCTCTGGAAATCACGCCTTCTCTGTGAATACGCGTCACTTTCCATTTTTGCTCTGAGAAATAGAGTCAATTCCCTGCAGGATTTTCATCCAGCATCTGTCATTCCTTATCATCAACACAGTCTTTGGCATGAGACACTAGGGAGGGAATTCCACACATATACACACACTCTTCAGCCATTTAAAAATATTCTGACCGAAGCCTCCTAACTACCACCTCGATTGCACACAGTACCCCTAAACTTGGTGCCCGCTATGAGAGGAATCAACTTAGCACATTTTCCGGACACAATTTTGGTCTTCTTCATATAGCCCAGTTGCAGTTGTCAGACATCTTAGAGGCTTCAAGTATTCAATACACCAATCTTTGAGGTATAGTTGTGTGTGAAACAACTGGCAATTTGATGGAAATAGAAAAGTACCTTTGGGGGCAGGTTGTTAAAATATTGAGGAGGGCACTTGCCTAGCACATGGCTTATGCCAGTTAAATCCCTGGTATCCCATGTGGTCCCCTAAGCATATTGGGAGTGATTTCTAATTGCAGAGACAAATACTTGGTGTGATTCAAAACTACAAAAAGGAGAAAGGTACACTAGGATAGGAGCCTAAATATCCTTGTCTACTAAACACTGAAAGTTTTAGCTACAACATGTGTGGGTTCCCAATTGATGTATTTTTCATTAGTCTTTCATGTCATTATATAATCATTAGCCATTTGTTTGCTTACAATATGTTTCAACAGAATAAACTTGAAGAGTAAACCCCAAGTTGATTTATTTATTAATTGGTTTCATGCAAGCACTTATGTTAATAACAGTGCCATTTTGAAATAATAATCTAAAAATGTTTGCACTACATTTTGAAAAATTAACTAATTATATTTTTGTGCTGGTACCATAATTTCAAAAGTTATTCATAGCTGAATTTTAATTATAGAGTACATATAGAGTTTAATTATAGAGTACCTATACACTAGTGAACTACCAGTCAACTTGAATCAACTTTCCCGTAACAGTAACCCTTTATTTCTGTTGAGCATCATCTGTGGTCCAACTAAAAAAATTAAGTATTTTTCCAGTTCCTTGTAGATAATAACTGGTATGTATGAAATCATGATATAAAAAGGTTGATTATATATGATTGAATACACATGAGTACAATTTTGGCTCTAATGAAAAAAAATTTTGAAATTGGGTCAAGTTTTGAGTCACTCAACATAATGCTGGACATAGAAATAGATTCTAGAAATAAATAGAGGAGTTGCAAAATTTGGTAGGATTGGATGGGGATCTGTACAAATTTCACTTCACAAGTTTAGGAGAAATTGGAACCTGGAGACCATCTTGTGTTTCTATGGAGCTGAGCTTGCTTCCTCACCCACGAATGATCTTGACCTTAGCAACTAAAAGAATCAGCAGTAATGAGGAAGTAACGTCATTCTCATATGCAAAACCTTCTTAGTTCTGGGACATGAGCAGTTAAAAAAATTAAACAAAATCCCACAAAGGGTGTGTATTTGAGGTCAACATGTAAAAATAGTGAGTGTAGGGATTGCGTATTGGGGCACCTACATTTCTATGAAAACAAATGTTACTTTTGACATCAATAGCTCAATCTGAGCAATAAAATAGAGCCTGAAGGGTTATAGAGATAGTACAGTGGATAATGTGCTTGTTTTGCACACAGCCAATGTGGATAAGATCCCCAATATTCCATAGGGTCCACCAAGCACCACCCAAAAGAGTCTTTGGCCCAACTCCCAAGCTGCTCAGTCCCTTTAAGTCTTCCTGTCATGTCTAAATTTGTGATGGCGAAAGACATGTGAGAAATGTCAGGGTTGCCCTGAAGGACAGAGTTGTCATTGCCTTGCCTTGTTGCAATGAGTTTTTTTCAAATGTCCGCTCAGCAGTAACTTACTGTGCATGTGCACCTTTCAGAACAAGGGGCCTGCTGGCATCCCAGATCTGGCTCTTTAGGCTACTAGGAATCCTAAAGGGAACTAATGGAACCCGAGAAGTGGGCTTTGCTGCCATTCCAGCGCAAGTGCCAATAAAGTGTCTAATTAATTTTTTACTAATTGGCAGCCGGGGAGAAGACAGCAGGAAAAGGCTCTGGCTTCCTCGCCAAGAGGAATACAGGTGCATGTAGCACAACTGGCCAAGACTTCAGGAGCTGGGAACACAGCAATTAACCACAGGACCCTGTTTCCCAAGCCTTGTCTTGTAGCTGTGAAGTTTGGGACTTGATAACTAAGACCTTCTGCTGTGAGTTAAGGAGAGTTTAGGAAACTCTCAGGGAAATGCACAAGCAGAGTGTGAAATTTTTCTCATGGTCCAATAGTCAAGGACTCACAGTACTGGAAATAACCTCAAGATCAAAGTTTAGCAGCCATCATCCCTCCAAGGATCTCACCAAGGGAGAATAAATTATTAGAGCCGGGAAAAACACTTTCACTGCTACCTAGCCCTGCTTGCAGAGCTGGGTTGCTAGCACCAGGAAAATGCTGTATATACTCTAGTATAAGCCGACCTGAGTATAAGCCGACACCCCTAATTTTACCCTAAAACTGGGAAACCATAGTGACTTGAGTATAAGCCAAGGTGGAAAATGCAGCAGCCACTGGTAAATTTCAAAAATAAAAATATATACCCAAAACAATTACAATAATTGAGGAGTCAGTAGGTTAAATGTTTTTCAATATTTATTGCTAAAGAAAAACTCTGAACTAACCACAATAACTTTAACACTTTAAATAAAGTGCAGAAGGCTGTAGCTTAACAGGTAACCAAGCTAAATCACAAAGGTTAAAATCCTTCAAGACTGGATTCCTCCTCCTTTTTCTCCTCCTCATCTGTATGTCCAAACAGAGCTTCAGCTGTATCTATGTGAGGGGGTCAGCATAGACATTGTCATCATCACTGAGTTCGCAGATATCATCATCACCACTGTCAGTCTCATAGAAATGGCAGAATATTGTGAGTTAAATACTTCAGTGACTTCCAGTTTCAGTTCAGCCTCCTACCTCTTCAGTTCAGCCCTGACTTGTGGACTGAGCTGAAGCTCCGGAGGCCCCCTTTGGCAGACTGGATGCAGAAGACGACTTGAGACTACATGCATTGGATTCTGTTTTTGAGCACACACCGAATCAAATAACCTGTGTGACCCCAGTATAAATTGACTTCAGGGTTTTTAGCACAAATTTTGTGCCAGAAAAAACTCTAGTATATACGTAACTCTTTCCTTCTGCTGTTTTGAAAGAGGACTTTGTTTCATGTTTAGAGCCATGCACCAGTATCAGAACATCATATGTCTCCCTGGGCCTCTTGCTTTCCCCAGTCCTGCTGAGTCTACTGACCGGCATATAAAATATTATATGTAGATGGCAGAGGGTTGAGAATATTCTTACTCATTCCCTCAAACAACAGCTCCTGTCTAGCTTGAGGAATCCCAAGATGGTTAGTGAGAATCCCAGGTAGACTCTATTGTTTTTTTCACTGAACCTCTACAAAAGAGAAGAATATAGAATTGGAGTAACGGTAGTAAAAAAAAAAAAAAGTCTCATTCCAGAAAAGTGTCCCCTCCCCCGCACAATTTTTAAAAACTGGTTCTCCTGATCATGTGGGGTTTTCAAGCTACAGAAGGATAATTTGACTTTCAGATATCTAATGTGTTTTTGTGATTAAAAATGTGTCCATTTCCCAAAGCAATTTTCCAGAAAGAGTTTATAAAGTCAGAATGTCACAAATGGACCCAACATTCAACTGGCTATTAAGTATAGAATATGCAAGGGAAAATAGATAATTTTGATATAGTGTAATTTTTAAGGGTGCTGGACACTTTTTTTAACTTTCAATCACATTTCTACTGTCAGTCAGATATCATAAATAAAGACTTTCTCATTGATTTTTGACCTTGAACACTGTTGTAATTGCTGGAGAAAGAATGAGTTTATAGAGCTAGAAAACTTGTATCAAATCTTGACTTTTATTAACCTTTTGTGGGTCTGTGTATAAAATCAAAGTCCCAATACTATGGGAGTAATGTTTTGTTAGGCAATACAATAATTTGTACTATCTTAGAATTTATATACCCCTGTGTCATAAAATAGAAGAGAAAGTAGTCTGCATTTTTTAAAGATCTAATTTTTCAGAACATAGTTTTCATAAAAATGTACTTTTCTTAAGGCCACATAATTATCAGATTAACATTTTTGTTCTTCAGCGACAGTCACCACCCCATCCCCAAATACTCCATATCCTTCAGCAGCATTTTTGCATTATCTCCAGCCCACTTTTTCCATCCCTGCACATTTCTTCTCTCTCTGCTTGGTAATATGAATTTTAGGATCCAGAATCAAGGGTTTATCATCAGGCATTGATCTCTGTTCCCTTGCAAAACTTAAAGCATTTTAAACTTTTATTAGAAATTTATAAAATTGATGTTCTTTTAAGTGGAATTATTTGGCAATGTCACATGTGTGAGGAGTTTAACAATTGAGTTCCAAGCCAAAATCCAATTCCTTCCTATGAGAAAATCATTCTCAAATAATATGACAGTCATTGGTCAAAGCTCGTTGAACACAAATCACATAGCTTGAATCATTTTCTAGTCTTAAAAAAATATTTGATCCATTTTTTACCTTCCTTTATTTGGGGATAGTGATAGACTAAGAAGCCATCTTTTATAATTGTTGCCTTGGTGGCTTCACTAAATCAAATTTGTCAATTTATCTGATTAGATAAAACCAAAGATACGTTGCATTTTATCAAATCAAATATAATATCCATTATCAGGCGAAGGGGAGAATACAAGCAATTAAACATGACATACTATAGATTTCATTACCCGACTAGATTTCAGAAATGTTAAGATACACTGAGCAAAGCTGTCTTAGAAATTAAACACTTAGGGAATTAGAATGAGGTTCAAATGCATTTCCCAGCATGACTTGAAAGTATGCATCTTCTGATGTACACATTGTTCATGTTCTCTGAGGTACTAGATTGATGCTCTAAGTGGGGCTGATATTCAGTAACAAAAGTCCAAGAGTTCCTGATGTTTCCTGCCCATCAACCTAGGGTACTATTTAGAGAGGAAGAGAAATACCAAAAAAGGCCCCCCAAAGTGTGAAACACCAATACCCCAATTAATACTGTATTTCCACAGTCCTAGGAGGTTTCTGGCATAGTGTTATCATGATGGACTCGGGAAGGCTCCTCTGAAAAAACGTCACCTGAAGATGAAGGCAGGTTACTGGGGAAGAGAAAGAGATTACAAAACACATGTTTAAACTCATGTTGACAGTGACCTTGGCCAAGGTGGCAAGAAACCAGCATCTCCAACTCTGTCTCTTCTCTCTTCCAGCTACTCCTAGAGCCTGTGACACTGTGATTTCAGGGTCCAGTCCCCAGGACAATTAGATGGAGAGAGCTAAGCTACTTTTTCAGGGCTGGACTTCCAGGCCACTTCCTTCCAAAACTCTTACTAAAAATTTATTTTAAGTGCAATGTTTATCATGGTACTTTAAAGATCTCATTTCTGAAATATTTTGCTAAACATATGTCTGTTCCATTTAATCTGTAAATTGACAGTTTTTCTTCATAGATTCCTTTTTCTTACCCAAATTCTCTCTTATATTTGAGTGCACAGTTCCACTGTAGTCAGTAGAAAATACTATATGTTTTTGCTTTTGAAAAAATATAGCTATTTATCAAAATTCTAAAGAGAAATTGGACCTATATTTATTTATACATATAGAGATACATCTACCAATGTATACATATATCAACCTATATGATTATATATCTCTGTATAGTTGTATATTATATTATCTAAATATATATATTTATATCACTTATCTACGTCCAAATAATCTATATCATCTAATTTATATCTAAAGCCATATATATATAAAGCCATGAAGGGATTTGAAGGAATTTTCTCATGTAATCTCAATCTCTATCATATAATTTCTATATTATTCATGTCTCTATATCATCATATATATATATATATATATATATATATATATAGCTTTGAGTTTCAGGTATGTGCATTAAAAGCAACACATTGATAGACTACATTGTGTTGAACTGAATTATAAAATAGGCCACATTAGATATATTTTTAATACTCTTTGCAGATAAGCAATATGAGTCATGGTTAGTTAATATGTTCATTTTTATAGGGAAATGATCCATATTAATAAAAATATTGCTAATTATCTTGTGTTAAAATTTGAGAGGAACATAAAAATTTTAAATGTTAATCATTTTACATATATCATTATGACAAAGATATATTTCCATAAAGATGTCTTAAGATCACCTTGCATTTATTAGAAATTTCCAATATGGCCAGTTTTTGCTCCTGGAGGAAGTCTCTTTAGATGAGTCCATTCAAGCAAGCATGGAATAAACATTTCCTTCGGTGTTTTTCTTCTTGATCTCAATGACAGAATATAATGCAGTTGCTATCTCATTGTTCTAACAAAACTCTTCCAGATCAATCTGGTGGTTATATTTGTCAAACCTGTTAAAATTTAATTAAGAAAAAGAAAATCTTTAGCATCGAAGAACCATGTGTTTTCTTTTGCTTGTTTGTTTGATTTAGTTTTGGTTTTGTGGCCACACCCAGTGACGCTCAGGGGTTATTCCTGGCTACGCACTCAAAAATCGGTCCTGGCTTGGGGAACCATATGGGACACCAGGGATAGAACCATGGTCCATCCTAGTCAGCCGCATGTAAGGCAAACAACCTACCACTGCTCCACTGCTCTGGCCCCTGTATTGCCTTTTAATAAGAAACCACACATGACCCTTGAACCTCTTTGATTAACATCAAGAGTTACTTTATTCTCAGCTGATCATAGTTATTTTCTTTCTTTTTTTTTTCTATTTCAGAATGCTTATAAATAATGTATTAGATTTTTATGGGATAACGAGAATGTGTCATCTTTTGTATGTTTTATTTAAAATTAGAGATTTAATAGCAATCACTTTGAGTGAATATTCAGATCTCTAAAGTTTACTTTATCTCATGCAATATTTATTCTGGTTTATAAGAGTACAATAACCTTGCAAAGAAGTAGATTTTGCTATTCCATAGAGACTCCTAAGAGTTATGACTTGGATCCAGCAAATCAGAATTTTTCCAGAAAGCAAATTTAAGTCAAAATACTATGAGACAGATATGTGGGAAGACTTTAGCAATTAAATGACAGCCAATGGAAAACTGGACAAATGATTTAGCTAATGAGCTAAAGAGAGAAACTGTGTGTTGTTCTGAAAGGGTCTCTAAAATGAGCACAAGTTTCCATTTTCTCCCATTTCTTAACCTCAACGGCTTCCCCTGAAAATGGAGCAGTAGCAACAGGTACATTGCTAAAGATAGCAGTTCACTTTCAGTAACCCCATGAGACTTAGCTAGAGCTGGCGTCTTCAACATATAAACAAGTCAATCCCTTTAACCCAGACTATGTTTAGTACTTTATAAAATTTGGGCTTTTTAGTTATTTCCCCCTGCTTTGCAGCAGTCTAAAAATTTCTTGAAAATATTATTTTCTGGACTTCAAACTCTTACTTCGTTTTGCAACACTTTTTAGGAAGGCGGGGGAAGAAATTTCAATGGAAATAATGATTATGCCTTTTGAAAAATGATTTGTTCCTTCCACAGTATTAACTTGCATGAGATTTATTGAAAAAATAAAATCCACTTGGACTTGAAAGAAAAGTTACCAGCAAGTTTCAAATGCATAACATTGTGTGGGCCTAAAATACAATTTCCTATAGACTAAGACTGTAGGGATGTAATTTCGCCTTTGAAACTCTATGTCGTTAGTGATATATTTAAAAAAGGGAAGCCTTCATTTCTCCATTTCATTTTTTTCCTGTTTCTGAATCATATCTTGCTGATAACTCCATCTCATGCTTTAATTCTATTTAGACTGTAAACTATCATTTCTCATCACCAGAGCGCAAAATGTCACAATTAAGTAATCTGATATAGCGAGAATATGAGCCTGTGACAAATGTTTCTCTGAACATTGCTGGTAGATAATGGGTCTCATTAGCAATGTTGCAAAATACAAGTGATGTAAATAGTAACATTTTATTAATAGGATTTGTTTCATTTTTTAAAAAAGAAGCAAGGCCTACCTTCATCCTGCTGACTTTTTATAAAGCCACATCATTCCTAAGAGACCAAGAATTACAGCAGTTTTGAGGGGTTTTGAGATTTCCAAAAGTCAGATCTCGATAATAATTCGATATTCAAAGAATTTCCAGTGCAGGAAATTAAATATTTTTGAAAATATCTGAAATGTTTAAAAAAGAAACTAGAGGATGTGGGCAGAGGAAGAGGAGGAAGCAAGGCAGGAGACTGAGTGGGATAATCTGAGCTTTTTCCCCTGGACCCACTTAAGTGGCATCATTTTCTTGTGCCTGCCTCTGAAAATCTGTGACTTCTTTGTCACTCAGAACTCATTCTAGTACAAAAGGGACTTTTTTTTTGATGTGAAGAACTTTTAATTCTCCTGAGTTTTTCTGAGTGAAAGAACGCCTTGATGAAAATCCAGAGAAATTTTTGAAATGTAACTTTTTTGAATGTCAAAAGTGATTTCATTATAGGATCTGAAACCAGTATATTTGGTTTTAAAGACCCAACATATTATTATTATTATTATTATTATTATTATTATTATTATTATTATTAAGTTCTAATATTTCAAGCAGATACTTATTTTGAGCATTTAATTCAACTTTTTAATACATTTTCTTCCAGGGAACATTGTGTGATGCTTGTCACTTATTAAATCATCAACAAATAATGGCAAATGTTATTGCCTATCCTTTGGTAGAGATAGGGTTCGCCTTTCTGGATAGATTATAATGTATCTGTGAACAAATTATTTGAAGTATGTATATCTTTTAGTTTTGGATAATTCCCAACAATTTATTTTATGACATAATAATATTGGTTTTCTGGGAGAGGACGATAAAGTTTAAGTAAAAATAAAAGGCACCATTAAAAGTCTTAATATTTATTTCAAGCAGTAGGATTGAATTTTGTATTCAATTCAATGATGTTTAAGTGGTGCATTTAAATTGTACACTGATGTTCCTAAAAAAAAAAGAGAGAGAGAAAAAATGAACCTCCTTGAAAATGTTCTGCTCTCTAAAAGACTACGTGAGACAAAATTTTCATCCGATGAAGACAGAAACACCAGGACGACTTTTTCCAAAGTAGCTGCACCCAGGGAGAGAATACAGGTCATAGATGCAATGAGCTCTGAAGAGACAGGGAGCCAGGCTGTCGCATTAACCTATGAGATAAATTGGCTGCTTGCCCTTGTTCCAAGGACTCAGCAATGTCCCAGGACTGGAAAACAGTTGCCTTTTGGAGCTCCAGATCAGGAAGAGGAATTCTGTCTCCCATCCAACTTGGAGTAGGCCCTTTCCTCATTGGAGTCTCCATTTCAAAGACACTGATTTCACAAGACATAGAGAAAATATTGACAGATTCCTGTTTTTTGAAGCCACTGTGCTAGGAGAAGAGAGGCTAGGGGTCACCTCTAGAAGTTTCTTCACAGAAGTGATCCCTTATAAACGAGTTGAATTCAGTACTCCATGAAAGGAAACAGAATCTTGTTCCAGTGTCTTCAGAGCAGGGCTTGCCCATATGGATAGTTCTGGCTTTTGAGTTCTGAAGACTTTGTCTGAATCTCTAATTGAGACTCTAATGTAGAAAGTGTTTGGATTGGACCAAGGTCATGATGGTATCATTGAGCCTTGGTGTGTCCACAGAGCTAAGGGTCTGGAAGCAAGCATGTAAAGAATATGCAGTTGGATGGAATGAGAAGAGAACCTGCGGGAGCAGTCTATTGTTTGGGGAAACTGCTCCTAAAGAGAACAACCATATTATTTAGCTACTTTCAGACTTTCTGAGCAGATGTTCACTGGAACAAGTGTGGATGTAATATTGATATAGAAAGTTGTGTAAGCCAGGGAGACCAAAGAGCTCAGTGCTCAAGAGTTCATTAAAATTTCAACTGTACTGTTCTTTTTTTTTTTTTTTTTGAGAAGTTGACCTAGAGGACAAAGCTGCTTCATTCCACTTCAGTTGTTCTCTTGACTCAGTTTCTCTGACTTCACAGGCTCTGAGTGAAAACTTTGAGCACATTTTAAATTACTTTTAATGTCATATAAATAAGATTGTGCATTTTAAGGGAATAGCTGTCCATTTAAATGCTTTTGTTACTCCCTTAAGTTGTTTGTTGACATACAAATTAATTGATCCCTGAGTTTCTAAATACCTCTTGGCTCATTCTAGGAGCACTTGTTTTAATTGGCCCAGCAGAAGCCCTCTGTGGTTGTCACTGCTGCCAGGGAATTTCTACCAAATGAGTCCATTCAGATTCCCATAGAAATCCGTGATCGTAGCTTTGCAAGAGCAAATATAAAATCCTAACTCTACATGCTGACATGAAGCACATGCCAAAAATGTTAATAAAATATAAGAATATGTGGTTTATCCACTGCTCTATAAAGTTTAGATGTTTTGAATACTTTTATTATCCAAGTATCAAATTGACTACTTTTTCAGAACAATTACCAATGTACTTAATTATATTAAATTTAATTATATTAAATTATTTAAATATATTAAATATTTAATTATATTAAATCATATTAAATTTTTATTATCGATACCTTCTATAACTTGATGTACAAACTTAGATTTCATGTCACTTAATTTACTCTTACCTTGTATCCATGAGAAAAATATATTTAAGTGATTTTTTTTTTTTTTGGTTTTTGGGTCACACCCGGCAGCGCTCAGGGGTTACTCCTGGCTCCATGCTCAGAAATTGCTCCTGGCAGGCACGGGGGACCATATGGGGCACCGGGATTCAAACTGATGACCTTTTGCATGAAAGGCAAACGCCTTACCTCCATGCTATCTCCCGGGCCCCTATTTAAGTGATTTTTATAGCTGTCAGGTGTTGGAGTGGTGAGAAACCAGTTATATTTTTTAATTATTTATTGTGAGGGTCCCCAAATCCAGTGTCGTTCAGTGCTTACTCCTGGCACTGTGCTCAGACACCCCACCTGTGATGCTCAAGGGACCATATGAGTTGTCAAGGATCAAATTTGAGTCAATTGCATGCAAGGCAAGATCCATACTCATAGTATACTATAACTCCTGTCCAGGACATTTTTTAAAATTATTTTTGGTACACATGGTATTAGGAATCAATTCATAGAACTCCATGTTCAAAAAAAAGCTCTATCATTTAGCCACCATCATCACCCTAAAAGGGAACTTGTGAAACTGTATTACTTAACTTTTCACTCTCTCACCACATGACCTATAATTCTGAGTAGCTTAATTTCCCAACACACTAACTTCTTAAGAAGTTGTCTTTTGGGTAACATGCTTACAATAATGTTCATGTTTAATGTCAAAGTATTTAATACTGTCTACTAACATCCTTATGCTACTTGTAATTTGCCTCTCTATTTCCAAGGTCAAAATTCATCATTTAATCCTGTCCATTTCTTTATTTTCTCTCTATAGACTAAAGATGAGTTGCAACATGTCTCTCTGAGTTATGTTGCTTAGGGTCACTCTCTTTGATCAGTGCTTCATAGTTCAAAACTCAGAGTTCAAGACTTATCATTCATATCCATAGAATATCACAAAAATGCCTCTTATTGACATGACAGAGCTAACTTTATATCTGAGGACACCATTCCCAAGAGTAACTACAGTCACCCTACAAGTTTTCTTTTTTGGAATGACTGTTTCTTTCTCAAAGGGCTGATGGACTAAGTATGGGTCAGTTCCCATTCTGCAATGTATAAATGAAGAATCTCTCTTTGAGGTGCATCTGTATGGGCATGCTGAACAGGTATTTAGGGAGCATTGGACTTCTGAATTCCTTAGTCTTTAGAATTTCTACACTTCTTTTGTCCGTTAAAAGAATGCAAGGGGAGTTTTATTTTTGCACTTGTGCATGACTCAGATATGTGTTTCTAAGTGAGTTCTCACATAATATTGGCTGAACGACTCTCAACAAAGAGTTCCTATGAGAAAATACTTTTTCCCTTAAGCTCCATTATTTTCCAATTTAATTGTGTCCATTTCATTGAGCCGAGAGACACAATCATTTCCTTGAGAATTTCTTTAGCCATTTCTGAAATAAAATTGGGCTCTAATTGCGCTTCTTTTCATTAATTTATTATTTAGATCTTCAAGGACATCTCTAAAGCAATAATTTGAAGAGTAAATTCTCATTTTCCTAAGAATCTCCAATTGACTCCTTGTTAAAACATCATATTTAATCACTAGGATAATTAGCCAGCACATGTGTGCACATAAACTGTATCGGAACTCCCTAGATGAGGGGTGAAGGGTGAATTGCAAAGAAAGCCAAAGACTTCCTTTTTTTTT